>PVIY010036547.1:0-25390 GCA_004026745.1 Myrmecophaga tridactyla | reverse complement strand
ACCCCGGGGAAAGCTGTTGGAACCCAGGGGCCTGGAGAGAAGACCAGCAGAGACCATCCTGTGCCTTCCACATAAGAAAGAACCTCAGTGGAAAGTTAGCTGCCTTTCCTCTGAAGAACCAACAAAATAAATCCCCTTTTATTAAAAGCCAATCCGTCTCTGGTGTGTTGCATTCCAGCAGCTAGCAAACCAGAACATGAAGCAAACAAATAAAACACCACAAACTAGTGTTTCACATCCTGAGGGTATACTGAAACTGCCTGGGGAGCTTTTCAATATACACATACCAGCCATATCCCAAGTAACCAAATTTAAGCTTTAGGGTAAATGCATGCAATATTAGGCCATTGCTAGAGCGGGGACTCTGTAAAAAAAAAATTTGACCAGGGGTGTGTATGTGGGGAGTGATCTGCAACATATTAATGTGAGCAAAAGATTAATATCCTCTACATATAAAGAGCTCTTAAAAATCAATAAGAAAAGATGCAAAGACAAATGTATAAAAACATGAACAATCAATTGCAAAAAGAAATAGAAGTGATCAATAAACATTAAAAGATTCAACTTCAGACATAGTCAAAAGTGGATATTGAAACTTTTTTTTAATATGGATAAGAAATGAACAAATAATAGGGGGAAGAAAAGTTAAAATAAATTGAGTAGATTGAAATATTAATGATCAATGAGAGGGAGGGGTAAGGTGTATGGCATGTACGAGGTTTTTCTTTTTTTTTTGCTGGAGAGATGCAAATGTTCAAAAAAATGATCATGGTGATGAATACACAACTATGTGATGATATTGTGAGCCAGTGATTGTAACCACGTCAAGAATATTTGTATGTCAAGAATGTTTGTATGTTTGTTGTTTGTAATATAAATACGTTAAACTCGAGACTAGCCCCGCTCCACGGAAAAGTTAGAGAATGGACAGGAGGGCGACTGAGACAGCAATTCTGGAGTGCAGCTGACCTGGGAGTCAAGGCCAGTCCCTTGGGCACACTACCCTCACCAGTGCAACCCCCTGACCGGTGACTCAACCCACACCCCATGCACCCAAACTCCGTCATCTTTTCCCATTCCCTGCACTCTAGGCACCACCACCCCACCAGCCCCCAGGGCATGTACCTGCCCCACACCTCCACCCCAACCCACCTCTCCTGCACCCCCCCTGACCACGATCTTCCTGTTCCCTGCAGGCTGCTGCCAGCACATAAATGTTGCAGACACTAACCTCCATACCCAGGCTATCCCCCTCCCACCCATAGTGTCGCACAGCCTCACCCCATTGCCCCCTGAGCTCTGCACATCAGTTTATGGCATTCTAGACCCACGCATGTGCACGGATCCCCAATCACGTCGTTCAGCTCTGGGAACCTCAGTTTACAGCAGTCCTAGAACTGTGCATGCGTATGGCCCTCAGCCACACTTCAGCACTGAAAAAGTGCTGACCTGCACAGCCAGGTCACATCTGCCCCCAATCCACAAAGGCATAATGCAGACCTGCAGCCACAGCCCTACACAAGGCACCGTGCACGCACCAGGGTTATGCCCCCTAGACTGGTGCACCCGCACAGCTACATCTTTCCTGGCCACTGGGCGCCCACATTTAAAAGCATCAGCGTAACACCCCCAACCTGAGCTCATACCTGCCCTGAAACAAATCACCGTGCTGAGTGCTCCACCCCGTGCCCTGCTCCCTGCTGTACAACCATCCTGCAAACACAAGGCCTTAGACTACTGAAAGAAATCAACTCCCAAAGTAAATCAATCAAGATATTTACATGCCATGAAGACAGCAGATGAGCACTAAGCATATCACAATACAGACAGATATAGCCCAGCCTAATGACCAAATTAAAACACCAGAGGAGACACAGATGTTGGAACAACTAATCAAAGATGTTCATACAACTCTACTTAATCAAATGAGTGAGACAGCAAATGACATAAAGGAGATCAAGAAGACAGTAGAAGAGCATAAAGAGGAATTTGAAAGAATAAACTGAAAAATAGCAGATATCACAGAGATTAAAGACTCTGTTGACCAAATAAAAAATATACTAGAGGCACACAACACCAAATTTGAAGAGACGGAAGAAAGAATAAGTGATATAGAGGACAGGATAACTAACTTCGAAGATTCAAAACAGCAAATGGCAAAAAAGATGAAAAAACTTGGATTGACTCTCAGGGAAATGATAGACAAAACAAAGTGCACAAATATAAGACTCATTGGTGTCCCAGAAGGAAAAGGAGGAGTAAAGGGCGAGGAAGAGTAGTTGAGGATATAATGGGGGAAAACTTCCCAACCCTCATAAAGGACATAAGTATATAAGTCAAAGAAGCCCAATGAATTCCAAACAGAACAATTTCAAATAGACCTTCCCCAAGGCATATACTAATCAGTCTGTCAAATGCTGAAGAGAAGCAGAAAATCCTGAAAGAGGCAAGAGGAAAAGCAATCGACTACATACAAGGGAAACCAAATAAGACTGAGTTCAGACTACTCAACTAGCACCCTGGAGGCGAGAAGGCAGTGGTATAATGTATTCAAGATCCTGAAAGAGAAAGACTTCCAGCCAAGAATTCTGTACCCAGCCAAAGTGTGCTTCAAAATTGAGGGGGATATTAAAGTTTTCACAGTCAAAGAAGTACTGAAAGAATTTGTCAATGAGAGACCGACCCTACAAGAAATACTAAAAGGAGTTCTGCCAGCTGAAAAAAAAAAGGCAGGAGAGGGAAGTCTGGAGGAGGGCACAGAATTGAGGAGTACCACTAAGGGTAATTTAAAGAATTCAAACAGAAAGAGGGAAAATAATATATAGATCTGACGAATAAATAAAAAAGATAAGATAATGGATTCAAGAAACACCTTTTCAGTAATAACTTTGAATGTTAATGGACTAAATTTACCAATTTAAAGATACAGATTGGCAAAATGGATTAAGAAACATAATCCAGCTATATGCTGCTTACAAGAGACTCATCTTAGACACAAGGATACAAATAGATTGAAAGTGAAAGGATGGAAAAAGATCTTCCACACAAGTTGTAATCAAAAGAAAGCAGGAGTAGTTATACTAATATCAGACAAAATAAACTTTAAATGTAAAGACATCATAAGGACACTAATTAGGATACTAATTAAAGGGTCAATTCATCAAGAAGATATAACAATCATAAATGTTTATGCTCCCAATCAAGGAGCTCCGAAGTACATAAACAGACATTGGCAAAACTGAAGGGAGCAATAGATGTCTCAATAATAATAGTAGGAGATTTCAATACACCACTCTCCTCTATAGATAGAACAGACAGAAGATCAAGAAGGAAATAGAGAAGTTAAATAACTTGATAAATAACTTAGACCTAACAGACATATATAGGTCACTGCATCCCAAAGCACAAGGTTATACATTCTTCTCTAGTGCTCATGGAACATTCTCCAGGATAGATCATGTGCCGGGGCACAAAACAGGTCTTCGTAAATTTTAAAACATTGAAATTATTCAAAGCACTTTCTTTGATCACAATGGGATGAAGAACTACTCGTTGAAGAGTGCTTTGAAAACTATTGCTTTTTTATTTCTTTGCTTTGTATATATGTTATACTATACAATAAAAAGGTTAATATATATATATATATATATATATATATATTTAAAAAACATTTTTTTGGTCCATCAAATGTACAAAGAGTAAAAAAGGATAATTCCCAATGAACCTATGGGAAAACAGAAACTCTCATTCCGTTATATAGATTCTAAATTTTTATGATCTCTCTGAGACTGACGTGGCATATGTGTACACAATTATAATGTGAACCACTTTGTGGAATTTATCAGAAGGACATAATCAAAAGGTTAAAAACAATACAGGGATAATGATGGTCATTATAGCACTCTTTATACTAATCCCCATATTGAAACAACAAGATGTCTGTTAATGGGGGAAACAAAGTGAAAGATATTGATAAAGGACAAAAACAGGTTTCAGAGCCGAATGAACATGGTGTGATCCATTTCTGTAGATACGGAGAGTGGATGTGTCGATTCACTGCCCCAGCTGGCAGCAAAGGGTGTGGTGGGGGGTGGGGGTGGGGTGTGCAATGGAGGTAGCCCCAAAGGGCTGGCGAATCCAAAAGCCTTCTTCACATCAGCCGCATTCAACCCAAAGCGGATGATTTCATCGCTATCTGTATGCCTATTGTATTTTATTTTTGTGAGTGATTCAAATCTTGGCAGGGAGAGAAGGGGATTGTTTATTGCTCTCCTCAAATGCCAACAAACCTCTGATCTTCTCTTGTTCTTTAACAATAGGGCCTGATTTGATGGGTCATTAAAAGCCTACGATCCCTAATCATTAGTTCCTGGCTCCCTGGTTGTTCTTCCTTTCCACAAGGGCAGGTAGGGTTTAATATTCAAACCTTCCTGGGAGGAGAAATAAAATATTTGCATTCTGTCTTTCCAATGCAACAAAAAAGGAAAGCTCCCTTAGTTCAGATTCCCTAATTTAAAAAGACTGAGCATTCGTGTTGTGCTACCACATAAAATATATGTAAAATTTATTACAAATACAGGAAAAAAGAAAAAAGATAGACTGGAAGGATGCAGACCCAAGGACCAAGTGGAGAAGTGGGCAGGAGAAGCCTGGAAAGTTGTATGACACATGTTAATTGTTTGAGCATCTGCAGATGAGATCAAGGGTGTTTGCCGTTTTCTCAGATTTTGTTGTTTTTCTGCTATTTTCATATATTGCTCTTGAAATAGAAAAACAATATTATATACTATTGTGGTTGTTCTTTTGTTCACCTTTCAGGAGTATCTCCTTAACTCAAAATAATCTCTAATCCTAATTCTCTATTTAGACATATTGGTGGGTCTCTAGCAGCCATTTTGTAAATGCAGACCTATCTGGGCTCCCCGTCACCGGCCCATCCTGGCCTGAGGGGTTGGAGCCAGAGGCAGGCACTAACCCGAGATGGACCAATTGAGTTCCTGTGCCTGGAAATTTGGAATCAGGCTGAAAAAATCAGTCCTTCCTGTGGCTAAAGCAGTGTTCTAGTTTGCTAGCTGCCAGAATTCAATATACCAGAAATGGAACAGCTTTTAAAAAGGATAATTTAAGAACTTGCTAGTTTAGCTTTAGGCTGTGAAATTGTCCAAGTCTATAAAACAAGTCTGTAGACATGTCCAATCTTAGGGCATCCAGGGAAAGATACCTTGGTTTAAGAAGGCCAATGACATTCAGTGTTTTTCTCTCAGCTGGAAGGGCTCATGGCGAACATGGCATCATCTGCTAGCTTTCTCTCTAGGCTTCTTGTTTCATGAAGCAACCCAGGAGGCATTTTCCTTCTTCATCTCTGAAGGTCACTGGCTGGTAAGACTCTTTGGTTCTCTTGTCCTTCTGTAGTGGTTCTGCGGCTCTCTCTTCATTCTCAAAAGGCACTCTCTCTGAAATGTCTCCTCTTTTATAGGATTCCAGTAAACTAATCAAGACCCACATAGAATGGGTGGAGACATGTCTCCATCTAATCAAGTTTAATACCCATAATTGATTGAGTCACATCTCCTTAGAGATAACCTAACCAAGTTTCCAACCTATAGTACTGAATAGGGATTAGAAGAAACCGTTGCTCTCAAAGATTGGTTAGGATTAAAACATGGCTTTTCCAGGATACATACATCCTTTCAAACCGGCACAAGCAATAACCCACATAGCCAGGAAAGACGGGTGCCATGTTTTCAACCCCTTGGCAATAGGAGTCCAGGTTCTGTCTCCTAAATTTCCTGAGGCCCAACTCGGTTCCTGTACAATTGTTCTGCAGGCTTTAAAAAAAAAAAGCAGCCACGTTTTTGTTTAAGCCCATTCTAGTTGGATGACACAATCAAAGGACTATTAACAGATATCAACCTCGGTACCAGAAGTGGGATAAGAAGACCCTGGAAGGTAATGTGCTGCCTGAGACAGGCTGGGAGTGAGGAAGTCACCGGTGAGGCTTTCCCACACCACACTAGACACTTCCCAACTGGCTTATATACTAAAGAAGCAATTGATGGTGCTCTTTGGCTCTTGGGTCAAGGCTTAGGGGCCAAGAGAGAACAACAAGGCTGTAGGGGATTCCTACAGTTAGATCTTAGCAGGAATACCAATGGCTTAGGTTTTCACAAGGGTTGCATTGCTAGAGAAAAAGGAAGCCTGGCCAACAGGAATTGGTGATTCTCAGTCCCTCAAGAAATCCAAGATTCTGAGCTCAGGCTCTGACTGAGAGTGACCCATCCTCCCAGTGCTCCTCTGGGAGAGGGGGTGGGGGTGGGAGGAAACAAGATGCCAAAGAACTATGGAAGGCAAGAAACATCTGGTCCAGTCACTTCCTTATTCTCTTTGGGCTGGAAGAAATGGTATCTGCTCTAGACCAGCAACAAGGGTAAGGAGTAGTTCTGTTCTAGAAGGTTTGTATCACAGCCCCTCTTTTAAGTGGAATTCACCACTAAACATGGGGGGAAGTGTCCATTATCACTCAGCCCAAAGAAGAGGAGCTTCATGGCTGCCTGGTGAGGTTGGGGGGCTGCAGGGACTGGTAGAGTTTGGGAACTTTCCGTTGGGAGGGAAAGTTGTTTGATCTGGGAGGCGGACAGTGGGACAGGCAAGAAGAGGGTGTCTTGTTAGCTTTGCATTTTGGGTTCCAGACCTCTCAACATTGACTGCCCTCCTGGACTATTTTTAAGCTAAGTCACGACTATAGCTTAAAAATATGTGCCCCTTTATGCTTAAGTTACCTTCAGCTGTGTTTTGTTACTTGCAACTTACAGTCCTGAATTTTTAAAAATTAACTTATTTGGTACTAAAAAGGTAATAAATGAACATGAAACAAATTCAAGCAGGTTGAAAGAGTATTCTGTGAAAAGTAGGTCTCCCTTCCATGTCAGACTCAGGTTGCCTTTTCCAGGGTCAAACACCATTAGCAGTTTCTATAAATCCTTTCAGAAAATGCCCATGCATATAGAAACACTTGTAAGTATTTTTTTTAAACAAATAAGGACTTATTATACATGTTGTTCTGTGCTTTGTTTTCTTCTTTTTACTTAATAATATCTTGGAGATCATTTCATGTACTAATTCATTTTTAATTTAAAAACCACATAAGCAAATGGCGCTGTGATAATGAGTTAACTGTTTATGAAAAATATTAAAATTGGTTTCCTTCCTTATACCGTCTACCAAAATAAACTCCAAGTCGTAGATTAAAGATCTAATTATAACAAATGAAATTCTCAAAAACAACAGTTAGAGCCTTTTCTTGAAGATGGTGCTGAAAGAGAAAAAAGAAGCTCCTGCCTCTCCCAAAACCGAAGCTAAAACAAAGGTTTTGCAGGCCAAGAAGGCAGTATTGTAAGGTGTCCACAGCCACAAAAAAGAAGAGCTACACTTGGCCCACTTTTCAGTGGCCTGAAGACAGTCAAAATATCCTCAGGAGAGCACACCCAGCAGGCACAAATTTGACCACGAGACCTTCAGTTCCCCCTGACCACTGAGTTTGCCTTGGAGACAATCAAGACAACCACACACTTGTGTTCACATCAAAGCCAACAGGCTCCAATTCAAACAGGCTGTGAAGGAGCTTGATGACATTGACATGGCCAAGGTCAACATCCTGATCAGGCCTGATGGAGAGAAGGCATATGTTCAACTGACTCCTGACTATGATGTTTTTGATGTTGCCAACAAAATTGAGATCAACTAAATTGAGTCCAGCTGGCTAATTCTAAATATAAATTTTTTGATAATAAAAAATTAATAATGGATTGAATAAGAGTGAATGGTCATTTGGTGAGCTTTTCCTTCACTCTATTTCCCTTTCTTCTTGTTTCTAGTTTCTTATTTATGTATACTTAAGTATGTCTAGTAATTCTAATCAAGTGGGTATGTTTTTGTATTTATAATTACTTTTATTAATTATATTTGCTTACAATAAAACACTTATTAGAATAAAAAAAAAAAGAGTGAATGGTCCTCACTGGGTGAATATTTGTGTAAGAAGAGAAGTCCTTCTGGGCTGGACACAAAGATGTGGAAACTGCAAAGTCCAAGACCCACCAGCTTGAGTGTGTGTGCATTGGTGATCTCTGGACTCCATTTTTCTCATGGAAGACAAGAGTGTCTTTGATGGGGTTCCCTAGAAGCAGAACCTGAGATGAACATCCACATGCAAGGGTTTATTAAGAAAGTATACAAGGGAAAACCAGGAAAGGCAGAGAGGAGAAAGAGTAAGGGAAGGGGAAGAAGTCAAGCAGGACCTCAGGTAAAGTCCCAGCCAGATCCTATGAGGAGCCGTGAAACATAAGTCACATACCAGACTTGGTCTCCAGCTTGAGACAAAGGAGCCAGGCTTTGATAAAAGAAAAACTCTTGAAGCAGTTTAGGATCTCACAGCTTTATTGAGCAATTCATGAATCAGGCAGCATCACATTCAGAACGTAGAAGGGAACTCCACCCAGGTGGTGGAAAGGGGAAGTTCATGTAGGGCAAATGTGGAAGCAAGGGAGAAAATATTCTCCCATTAGAGTGGGACTGCTCCAGAAGGAGATCACCTCTCCTGGAGCCCTGGAGGTAGGATGGGTAGAGCCCCCAAACCTCTGGGGGTACTTGTGCTCCCCTGCAAAGGTAGAGAGATCAGAGAAGGAGCCTGTATAGTAAGGAATTTGGCCTCCAGAAAGAGGTCTGCCCTTCGTTCCTTGCAGGGAGGGGGCAGGGATCCTCTACATTCTTGTAATTTCCTGAGTGAAAGGAATGTCTCTGTTATTTATGGATCCCACCTGATAATTTATGATAATAAGACAACTCGGAATGAGTTCAGGCATATTAGTAGTATTAAGTTTTGAGCCAACCTCTGGGGAAGAGAGGTTACCTAAAGATTGAATTCAACCACATGGACATTGATTCAATCAATCATGTCTTTGTAATGAAACCTCAAGAAAAACTCTGGATGCTAAAGCATGGCTGAGCTTCCCTGGTTGGCAATATGCCTTGATGTGCTGAGGGCAGGGTGGGAGGGTGGGGTGACACATCCTGACTTCGCGTGGAGAGGACATGGAATCTTCACATTTGAGACACCCCTGTTCTAGTTTGCTAAGCTGCTCAAAGCAGATACCATGAAATGTGCTGGCTTTTACAGTGAGCATTTATTAGCTTACAAGCTTACAGTTCTGAGGCCATGAAAATGTCCAAACCATCATCTTGATGATGCCTTTTTCCTGAAGACATCCTGGACTCTTCTGTACATGGCACTGTGTGCTGGCCTTTCCCGTCTCTTCCAGCTTCCTCGCTTCCAACACTTTCTCTCTGTCTGAACTTCATTCCTTATGGAGGACTCTAGTTAGAGGATTAAAATCTACCTTGAATGAGGATAGTACTCACTGACAGATCATACTTGCAGTGGGTCCACACCCACAGGAATGGATTAACTTTAAGAACTTACTTTTCTGAATCATTACAGCTTCAAACCATCACACCCCCAGACTTCATCCTGCATCTCTTCTTTTGGCTCCTTCTACTTGGTATCCTTTTGCTATAATAAAACTGTGATTGTACATACAGTACCTTCCTGAGTTCTGTGAATTATTCTAGTGAATTATCAAAGCTGATGGGGTAGTGGGAGCCCCACAATTTTTGTAACCAGTTGGTCAAAATTCCAAGTGGTCTAAGTATCCCCTGCTTGCAGTTGGCATCTGAAATGAGGGTGGTCTTGTTACAAACGCTTGTCTTTAGACAAATTGTCCATTGAACAAGAAGTGGCAGAAGGGCATGGGCAGCTAGAGGACAGTGGGTCTGTGGTAGGCAGCCGGAGGTCTGGCATTGCCCCCACCCCACCTTAGAGATGAGAAAACTGAGGCTACAGACAAGGGAAGATGGTCCTGGGGGACCCAGAGAGGCAATAGCAGAGAGAATGGTCCCACCACCCTATGGCCATTCACAGCAGGGTGTGGCTGCTTGGCAAGGGGCATGGACTCCTGGCACAGCTCGGGTCCAGCAGGGAGTAGGTGGAGCCAGTGAGGGCTGGGCTGGCCAGTGAGAGCACACATGGACTGCTGCTGGTCCCCTCTCTGCCCAACGCTGGGCTGGAGCCGGGATCTCAGGAGGACTCGGCTTTGGGTCTGGTTGCCAGGATACGGCACGGCCATGCCTAAGCATCCCTGGAAAGCCCGTTTCCCTGAAACACTCCCGACTGGAACCAAAGCATTGGGCCAGGTCTCATGATCGACTGAGCAGACTGTTCTTAACTGTCCTTGGCAAGCACAACAGGGCAGGGATGTGCAGGCAGCTGAGCTTAGATGCACAGGGTCCTGGTGCCGGGAAGAGGGGCATATGGGCCGACCTCTAATCGGGGGCAGCCCCGAGGTCCTTGCTGGAAAACCCATCAGTCCCCTTAGCCTGCATGTCCCTCATTGTCTTTCCAGGTCACATGCCCTCACTTTGACCAATGCCCCTCTCCTGGGCACCCCGAGAGCCTCTGGGAGCTGGGTACCAGGAGCCATGCATTACAGATCATGCCCACTGAGAAGGACAACTACCAACTCAAAGTGAAGCTCTGTTTACACTGGTATTGATCAAGCCCTTGCAGGGACACAGCGGCCAGCGAGAACCAGATTCACTCTTGGAAAGGGAGAGAGGGTTTCCTGCCTTGCGGACCTGAATGTTTCAATCAATGCAGAAATCTCCTAGGACAGCGTGTGCTCCCCACCCGCCCTGCTCATGGGACAAGGCATGGGGAGTGGCTGTTCAGGCAGTCATAGCTGGATGTGTTTGGGGTGGGGGGCTTCAGGGAGGACTTGGGGAGTTGGGCAGGGCTCCTCCAGGACCTGAGAGAGGACTGCTGCATTGCATCCAGCTCACATGGGATTCCGGAGGGCCTTAGTGAACCAGCCCAGGGCCAGAGGGCCACATTTGCCTGCCCAGGGCATGGGTCCTGCCCCAGATAGGAGCACAGTGGGGGACGGAAAACCAGCCTGTGTGCTCTGGGATTCCAGTGAGGGCTGCAAACCTGGCCAGCTCCAGGAAGGGGGTCTGGGGAAGGGAGGGCAGAGGGGAGGTAGGGGGAGAGGGATGTCTTCCTGAAGAGAGGAGGTCCCCAGTGTCCTTCAATGCCTTACACCAGAAGCCTCAGACAGGTGGACAAGGCTGTCTCTGCCCAGGCATGAGTGGGAGTTGGGGAGGGAAGGGACAGGCAGATTCCCTGAAAAGGGCAGATGCCCTGATGTGGACTCCAGGAGATGGCCCAAGACGGTGATGCTTGCAGAGGTGGGTCAGGCACTTTGGGGACAGCGAGCTCACCAGGCCCAGAAAACCAGCCGCAGCCCTCAGCCGACACCTTGGCCCTTTACATTGACCTGGACATTGTCCTGGAGAACTAAAGGAAGGGCCACACGACTGAGGGGCTGCCTGACTGTCAAGGCAGGGGGTGGTTTTTCACCAAGGTTGGGCACTCCCCTTGCATCATCCCTGCCCTCTCTTTACAGCCCCAGGCAGCAGAGGGAGGATCATTTAAACAGGAGTCACTTGAATGTATAGCTCGGCTGGCTCAGAAGCCGGTTTGGGAAGAAGCTGGAGAGAGAGAGAGGTTGATGCTGAAGGCTGGGGGGAGGCGGGAGGTCAAGGGGGAGGTGGGAGAGCTGTCATTCCAAGACCCATTCTGCCCACGTGTACGCCTGGCCTGGGGTCTAATGAGGGTAGTGGGGGTGGGGGGTGGAGAGGAGCTGCTGGATCCAGATGCTATAGGAGGGACCAGGAGAATTGGGGCCTCTCCAAGAAGGCCTGAGCCCCCAGGAGGCAGGAGGAGAATTGTCATGCTGGTGTGGTCCTACAGGTAAGGCATTCAGTCTAGAGCTACTGTTGCCAGGCAGCTGGGCACCTGGCACCTCGGGATTGGGAAGGGTCTCGTGTGAGGGCTGCAGCACCTCCAGGCTTGCAAGCCCTGATAACCTGGGCTTCTAGAGCTACTGATGCTGCCTGTTTCATTCCAGACCTGAGATGTGGGGACTGGCCAGGAGCAGAGAGCTCCTCTCCCTGCAGGCTGCCTACCCAAGGGGAGCCCTGGCCAGCTGCACCCACAGAAGTGAGACTTGTGGTGCTACCCTTGTGCCAGCTAGCTCGAGGATTAGAGGAACTCCGCGGGTGGCAGCACCTTTCTGGAATGTCTGCGCAGACTCAGGGAGGCCAGAAGAACCAAAGCTGAGCTCTGGTCACCCCCATAAAGAGGACTGAGACTCCAGATGCCCACCCAGGGTTGTGGTAAGTGCTGCTGGGGAGATGCTCTCCACTGGCTTAGGAGAAGCCTGCAGGGACTGGACAAGCAGTTGTTTCAAACTGGGGTCTTTGGGCCACATGGGAAGGGACGAGGACTTTCTTCGAGGCTGCAAAAATATGCAACGTCCTTTCTCGGCTATTGTGGGTGAGTGAGGCACAATTCCTTACACTGTAGAAGCATTTCTGCATTCAACCATTGGCTTCCCACCAGGACCTTCGAGTGAGTTATATAGGACCACTGCAATTTCAGTCAGCAAGTCAGTAGATTAATCTGTGTTCTACTGAGATGTACAGCTGCTGCCCGGCCACGTACCAAAGCTCCCCTCGTGCACAGACGGATGGAGTATGGGACTCGCCACCTATCAGTAGAGTCTGTCGTCGATGCATCCTGGAGCTGCCGTGTGTCAGTCACCGTGCACGTCTGATGCCATTGCGTGTTCTTGGACAAGAGGAGAAATAACAGTTAATGGAGGAAGAACTTGCTACTGAAAACTTACAAGTCTCTTCTTGGAGGATGGAGGCTGTTGAAAGAAAGACCATCATCCCAGGCTCTTCACTGTCCTTTACAGAGCACCAGCCATTTATTCTGCCCCTGTAGAAACTGCCTCTGTGTGTGTGTGTGTGTGTGTGTGTGTGTACACTTATTTGTGTGCAACCGTGGTGGGCCTGGAACCAGTTGTGGCAATAAGAGCTGAGGAGACCTGCAGAGGCATCAGGCAACCCCAGTTCCTGGGAGAAGAACAGGAATGAGGCCCTGGCTGTCTTATTAGCAGTGACCCTCAAACTCTCAGGCCTCAGCCCTGTTTTTGCATTTGATTTGGAGAAACTGGGGGAGGTGAATCATGATTAGCTCCCAGCGACAAGCAGAGCAGAGGGCATGAATTCAGTAGGGGCAGCCGCCAGGAGTCAGAAGTGCCAGGAGAATATAATTCACCCTCCACTCACTGGCTCGGATCGGCAGAAATCTCAGGAGAGTTATTAGATTTTCTGCTGCATGTGAATTATTCTCTAGACCTCAGGAGCATGTGGGCGCTTGTTAGGTTTTAATATTGTTTTGTTTAATTTTTAACTGTTTTCAAAGCAATGCATGCACATGGCTCAAAAAGTCAAATATTATCAAAAGGCTTATAATAAGGGAACAGGGCTCTACCTCCCTACACCCCAGTCTTGCTCCCAGAGGCAACCTTTTACCTACTATACCTGCTGCCCAGTATTTTCTTCATGTTTCCAAATCACAAGCTCACATTGCCGCTTCTTCATTCATCTGTTCTGTGGTCTATATTGATAGGCCACCATGTGAGAAAGTTCCCAGCTCCCCTGTACCACCCCCTTCCGACTTCTCCACCATTCTTCCTCATACTTTTGGTTAAACCTATGGTCAGTTTTTATGTTTATGTTATTAAGATCAGGATAATTATTGTTTATTGCAGGGTTAAGAGGTATACTCTGATCTTATCTTCCTTCTTATCTAAACTTATGGTTTTCTGCTCCCCTAGAGTTAAGAATTGATTCATTTTTTTTTATTTGCCTGGTTTGCAATGTACCTATCGTTAATTTTTTTCCCCACATGCTTTGACAACTCTGCTGCCATCCTAGCAACAATATTTTTTATATACTCTAGTACCACAATTCCCAAACTGCATCAAAGACACCCCAGGGAATTGTAGTGAGTTTGCGGAAGTGCTGTGGGGTATTTTAAATTTTCAAGGGAAAAAGAAAAAAAAAACAGTAATACCTGATATTTGTCAGAGACCACAAACCACCAGTACCAGGTATTTCACTGCTTCACTGTTAGAGTGCACGACACTCCTTTTGATGATGTCATATCTTTGCAAACCTGCATTTTCAGCCGATGTTGTGATAAAAAGCAAGTACTGGGCAAAAATTCATGTGAAACGGAACGTGAGTGTGGAGGGGAACAATCAGACCCAGAGGTCTGAGAAGCTGTGCAGGGTCCAACAGGGGCACACGTCCCATTAGGAAGTAACTGCAGTCATTTCAGAATGAAATAAAAAGGTTTTTTCTTTCAATTTATGTTTATAGTTTCTTAATCGGCTGCTAGGTTGTGAGGACGTAACACTTATTAAGCCGTTTAAATCTTCTATTTAATAAACAGAACTATTAGGTGTTTCTTGTCATCTAAGGGATACCATGAAAAGTTGCTGCGACAACATGGACTCCATGAATCCAGAAAGTGTGGGAAGCTCTGCTTGAAAACTCGAGTTCCGTAGATGCCTGTGGACTTCCCTCTCGGAGCCTTCTCCTTCTTGCTGCAATCTGCTGTAAAACTGCTGCCTTGGGTCTGGCCTTCACTTCTCTCCTGTGTGGAATCCTCTGTTTTCTGGATCCCATGATGGCATTGTTTTGTTCTTTCTCATTTTGCTGGAGCATGCTTTCCAGTTCCACGTTCATCAGCTTCCTGAGTGGGGGTGTATGGAAAGCCGATATTTTTCAGTACTTGAAGATCTGAAAACGTCTTTATCCTGCTCTCATTCTTGATGGATAGGTTGACTGAGTATAGAATTCTAGATTGAAAATAAATTTTCCCTTAGACTTTTCAAAGCTTTGTTCCATTGTTCGGGTGTTTTGGTCTTGTTCATTGGAAGCCTGACGCCATTCTAATTCCCAGTTCTCCCGTGGCATCTGCTGCAGGCTGGGCTCCCCAGGAAGCCATGTCTGAGGCAGAGTTTTGCATGCAGGATGTTTATTAAGGATTACCCTCGGGATCAACACTTCTAGAAGGAAGAGAAAGGAAGCAGGTTTGTACATCACGGGCCCAACAGCAGCCTAGTCGACCCCATGGCAACTCTGGAGCTAGAGTGACTTTTCAGAGGTGTCCTGAAATGAACCAAAATGGTCCAGCTTTCGTAACCCTGCTCCAGGCAGCCCCTGGATGTGGCTCCCCGGGAGGAGTGTGACCTTGGGTAAGTGACTCTGCAGCAGGAGGTCCCTCAGGGGCTGGAGGCTGCCTGCTGACATCTGGAGCAACACACTTTTCCTTGAAGAGGTACCTGGGCAGTGCATACCAGGGCCCACCTCAATATCTGGACCTTTCTTCCACTTAAAGGTTTTAGGACCTGTTTCTTGTCCCAACCACTTAAACATTTTACTTAGATGAACCTGAATTAGATATACTTGATTTCTCGTGCTGGACATTTGTTGGGCTTTTAAATCATGTCCTTCAGTTCAGGAAACAATCTTACATGATTTCTTTAGTTTCCTTGCATCTGTTTTCTGTTTTGTGGAACTCTTGTTGGTCGGGTAGACTGAGTCTCTCCGTTTCTTACCTTTCTGGCCTCTTGGAAAGCTGATCAGGCAGCACTTTGGTCTTTTCACTCATTCAGTGTCTGGGACTCTTCTGTCAGGGATGGCTTAGTTACACCAGGAAGAGCCCTCCAGTAGGCTAGCCAGGGGTGTGTGTGTGTATGTGTGTGTGTGTGTGCGCGCACGCCCGTGTCTGTGGGTGTAGGTGGTGGTGGTAATCTCATGCCTGGCAGGTGCAGAGGGCTGGGGCCCAGCAGCCCGCATTGCTCCCCAGACCTCTGCTGTGTCCGGTGCCCCAAGATTCAATATCTTCTTGCAATTTTTCTAGTAAAGGAAACTTCAGACCCTTGATTCCTGGCTTCATAAATCTGGGGTACCAGAGACAACCTGGGCCCCCAACAGCTCTATATCGCTTTTTTTTTTTTTTTTGCATGGGCAGGCATCGGGACTCAAACCTGGGTCTCTGGCATGGCCGGCGAGAACTCTGCCTGCTGAGCTACCGTGGCCTGCCCTCTGTACTGCTTTTAAACCTCTTTCCCCTGTTTCTAGCCTCCTCACCCCTGCCCCCAGCTTCTAGAACCTTCCCCCTCCATGGCTGGGGTGGGGAGTCGTTGCTGGGGAGGTGGCCCTGTAGTTAAGGGCTCTTGCTCGCTGGTGTTCCCTCTGGGTGTCCCCTTCTCTGTTCTGCTCTGCCAGGCTGCTCTCCTCCCTCTACTTTCTGCCTTCCAAGAGTCATTGAAATCCCTCACCACCGTTATCCCTTCTTCTGCCTTTATAATTGTTGCTTAATAACTTTTCAAATTGCTTCACTTTCACGGTGGCAGGTGGGAGGGAGAGGAGAAAATGCCAGGGGTCAAGCAACTGGTTTTCAGAAGGACTCCCAGGTTTTGGGTCTTGCTACTCTTTAGCATCTCTTTCACTGTTACCATTTGACTATCATTTTGTTCCTCTCTGTATTGGCCACCCTGGTCAGGAGAAATGGTGAGTAGGGTAGGAAGTTTGCAAGGTTTCTGTCCACCAGTGTGTGGGCCAAGCAATTGTGAGAGGGTATTCCCAGACTGCGTTTGGGAGTCAAAGTGAGATGTTTTGGCTCCTGGGCCTGCAACAGGAGGAGACACTGAGTCCTGAGCAGGGCAGTAAGGTGGCAGAGCTGGGGCCAGAACCCAGGCCCCTGAAATCCCAGCACAGCCTGCTGCCGCAGCTTTGTTCTGGGTCCAACCTGCCTTGAACTGAATGAACAAATATCAGGCGCCTCTGATACTGGGAAGGCGCAGGAGATATCTGGGCTCAAGAGGAGAGGGCGAGCCTCTCCTCCAAGCAGGGCTCAGGCCATCCCAAGGCTTCCTAGTGGCCCGTTGTAAATGATGTCAATAAGCCTCTCCCAGACTGAGAGCAGGCATCCTTTTTTTCTGTTGTTTGGTGTTTAATATCAAGTTCCAGCCCGCCTCGTGATCGCAGCTGCTGTCAAAGGACCCGCAGGAAAATCCGTTTTTATTGAAGCTGAAAAGGTCAGTTTTCTTGGATGTCTCCATGGTGAAAATAATAAATGCAGCACATTTAGACCCCGTATGATATTTAGGTTCTCCAGCCGGAGTGACCCCTGAGAAAAAGGCACCTGAGATTTTAATTACGTTTCCCGTTTTTCCGGGCAACAGTCGCTGCAGAGAAGACCATCTGGCGGGTTTCTTTCCAATCCTCCTTGAGTGACAGGGTGGATAGGGACGTCTGGCTTAGACTGGGGGATCCCAGTGGACCAATCCCTCATCTATTGGGTCTAAAATGCAGTCCAACCCTCCTGAGGCTTCTTCTGGGTGGATTGAGCTGAATCTGCAGGAGAATGGGTCTCTCCTCTCTGCCTACCTGAACCCCACAACCAACAAGGCTCAGCCGCTTGTGGGCACTGCCAGTCTCTGGTGCCTGGAGCACTGCCCTCCTCCCTGGGGCAGCCGAGCAGTCCCAGGTAGGCCACCTGGGATTACCCAACGATGGCCTGAGAGCAAGGGAGGGGGTAACCGAGGGAGTGAGGAGAGAGAAACTGAAAGGGCAGGGGGCGCCCCCTTTCCCAGGAGGAGCAGCGTGGTTCAGGACGCAGGGAGAAATTCCAAGGCCATTTGGCATTTATGTCTTTCTGGGTAATTATTCTTCAGTTATTCCAAGAGATTAGATCATTTCAGCAGCTAGTTCCTGGTGACTCACAGTTCACTTTGCCTGGTATGTCGTGTACTCTTTCAATCTACCAGTTTGGATCCATCATTAATTCGGCAGCATTTTCTTCTGTCTTATTTTGGAATGTTTGTTTCCTTTCCATTAATTGGGTTATTTTCTTCAGACTCACCCTTACCTTAATGGGATTTGCAATTAGCTTTTCTTCATGTGTGCTGCCCTCTCTCTGATCCCTTTGGGATATGTTCTGAAAAAGCCCCTCAACTCCCTCTCCCTGTCACTGAGTCCGCTGGGCCCTCCTGCTTTTTACTGTCACTGATGCCTTTTTAACATCTGCCATGGTGCTACTTGTGTCCTCAGATTGTTTCACCTGACTTCAAACTCCATTTTGACCTTCCCTGTGGTCATCCTTTCTTCATCTCTTGGCCCCCAGAGTCAATATTTTCATCCAGAAAAACAAACAAACAAACAAACTATGCTTGTTTCTTGAGGTAAATATTTTCAAAATTCAGGTTTTTCTCCTTCCTTGATATTACCCAGTAGCGTTTTTCTTTTCCATCCACCTCTTCTCCAGTTATAGCTATGGCTGAGCTCATTCTCATTCCAAGGCTTCTGCCTATGAGGTTAGGAGCCTGCCCCATCTCATTGTTAGAGTGGAGTCTCCCACTTATTCAGGACAGGGGTCCCTGAGGACAGGCTGAGCTCACTCCATTAGTGAAGGGAGGGGTAGAGGAGAGGCCCACTGACTTCCACCCGACATGACCACTGGTCTTCCCAGACCAACGCGGCTGCCTCACGGTGGGTGGTCCACGGGAGCTGAAGATGTTCGCCCACGGCCCACAGCTGTAGCTCTCCACCTCTCCAGGTACCAGGGCTTCAGGAACGAGTTCCTCCAAACCAGGAAATGCCAGGTGAGAGAAACCGACCAGCAGCCCCAGGGCTCCTTCTGCAGCTAAAGATGTGTTGTAGACCAGGGACTGAGGCCTTGGAGGGCCCAGGAGACATGGCAGGTGCTGGCACCCACCTCCCCCAGGACCGCACTGCTGCAGCCTCAGCCCTGAGAGGAGATGTTGCGTGAGGCTCCACCCTGCCACCCTGTCCCCCCACCCCCATCCCCCAGCCTTTCCTTTCCTGTCCATCTCCACACCCAGGGCTGCCCAGGATAGAGGGCTGTAGGTCTACTTTGGGACCCGCTTCACTCTGGTCTCAGAGCCTGGTGGAAGCTTCTGGTACATGGTTGTGCTTTTCTTGAGTTTCAGCAGGACTTTTCCAATTTTTGCTTTGTTTGTTTCATTTTTTTCTCATGTGAAGATGGGAGACGGGAGGTCTTTTTCTTATGCCACCACCTTCCCTCCTGTGCGCATCTGATACCTGTAAATCACACACTCCCAGGTGGTTGTGACCCTTTGAGTATTTCTTACACGCACATATGCTTATAATTGCTGAGGAATTTGGTGAAAGCTTTTTTCCAACCGAAACCTTAATGAGAGCCAACAATATTTTTCTAGTAATAAGGCTGAATGGTACGGATTCGGGAATTTGGAGATAAAGAAAGCTCAGTTTCTTCATCTTAAGATCGGAAAAATAGCTACTTCATTCAGAGGTCCTGTGGCTTAAATTAATTAAGACAATCAATACTTGTGAAGCCTTAGAATAGTGCCTGGCACATGGAAGTGATCGATAAGGGATGCTCAGCACCGTCTATTGTAATAATGAGTATTACTCTTATTTCTGTTTTGAAACAACCACCTGGTTTAAAATGCTCCACTATGGTTAAATCTCATTTCTTTTTTCTGTGAGGCAAACAGCAAGCCTCTAAAATACAAAAGGCCCAAGGATGGGATTAGCCTCTTACCTCAAAAGCAAGGCCCTGAGAGCTTTTACTAAAGTGTGTTGGTGGATATGCATACCACTTCCGAAGTGAAAAAAAAAAAAAACCCACAGTGCTTCTTAGATTTATCCTATAAAACCAATCTTGCCCCCAACTCTTCTGAACAAGAAAAATATTTCACACCTATACACGCAATCTCCGCAATAGTCACTTTAGAGGGACTAAACCCAAGTTATTAACCCTTTAAAATCCTAGAACTCAATTTAGGGTCCTTGAGGGCCCAGAGTCAGGTCCTTATCTCCCACAGAGCCACACAGCCTTACAAGCCCAGGGCTGATATTCAAATTAGAGGAATTATGAACACAATTTGAAAACAGAGACAGCTCTGCAAATCAGGATCCATGACCTATGATGAAAGGAAAATCTCTTGTGCATTTGCCAGCATCATGGACCTCCCAGAGTTCTCAGAGCCAAGGATGATCCCTTCAGCTCTGGACACCGGGCTGGATGGAGTCAGTACTAGGAGAGGAGGGCTGCATGGAGGAGGTGACGGTGGGCCTCGGGTGATCTTGGTGCAGGCTCCAGCTCTGAGCCTACCAGCTTGGTTTCCAGGCCTGTGCAATGGGCCCATAGCCCCCTGCTGGGGAAAGAGGGCATCTGCATGTGGTGAGTGTAGCTGGTCCTGCCCTGCGTTCTCTCACCCCTTCCCTCTAGCCCAGCTGCTCCCCAAGATGGCTGCACTCGTGTCTCCACTTCCACCCCTTCCAACCCCCCTGGGCCTACTCAGGCAGGTTTCTGTGCCCCGACTGCAGCCCGCTGTTTGCACTGCAGTTGGCAGGCTCGCTGGCTTCATCACCACCTCCCTTAGTCGCCTCCCCGCCCCCCCCCGCCCCCTCCACTCTACCCCCTTCAGCCCTGAGGAGGGGAGAGGACTCAGACCTCAGCTGACTCTTTCTGCGGCCAGAAGAGATTCTTTGGATCCAATAATGACCCTGTAATCAGAGGCGCTGCCATCAGCTAGCCAGGTGCAAACCAGCAAGCAATTAAGAAGGGAGCAGGTTCTGTTAAAAAAAAAATAAAAGGGAGGGGTGGGGGGGATAAGCGTTGGAGAGAATGTGAAGAAATTGAAACTCTAGTGTATCGTTGGTGGGGATGTAAAATGGTGCAGAAACTGTGGAAAGCAGTGTGATGACTCCTCAAAAGGTTAAATCTAGAATTACCATATGACCCGCTATTTCTACTCCTAGGTATATGCCAAAGAAAGTGAAAACAAGACTTCGAGCAGATACTTGTACATCAGTGTTCATAGCAGCGCTATTCACAAGAGCCAAAAGGTGGAAACCAACCAAGTGTCATCAACAGATGGATAAACAAAATGTGGCACATACCCGCATAAATATTATTCAGCCGTGAGAAAGAACGAAGTTATGAGACATGCTGGAACATACAAGGACCCTGAAAAAATTATGCTCAATGAAATAAGCAAGGCACATAAGGGTAAATATTGAATTATGTCATCATAAGATGACTAGAAATAGGACAGTTACAAAATAGACACAGTTTAGGGGTTACCAGGGGAAGGAAAGAGAGGGAAAGGGGGAGGGTTTACTTACAAACATTTTATCTTAAATAAGAAAAGGGAGAAGAAGGTGGAGGAGGAAAAGGAGAAGGAGAAGAAGAGAGGGAAGGAGAAGGAGAAGGGAGCAGAGCTCCAGCGCAGGCAATGGGCTTCCCATCCCACTGTGGTGTGGCACCAGGTGCTGGGATATGTCCTGTGCCCCCGGGCAACCTCTCAAGCCCTTAGCACAGCCTGTTTTCTTGACAGCCTGACACTGAAAGATCAGAGGGCCAGGAAGCAGCATGTCTGCCCTGTCCCCCACTCCTTGTTCCCATCCTCCTTAGTGACAACTTTGGGTAACTTTGGGTAATGCAGTAGTTGTTCCTGGGTCAGGAAGCATAGTTCCTATGTGCATACAAGACAGGCAGCAATATATCTATTGGTGTACACACGTGCTTGTGTGTGCATACATGTGTGTGAATGTGTCTGTGCATGCTTTTGCATGTATATATACTTGTGCACACTTGTATGCCTGTGTGTACATGTGTTTGTGCATATTTGTATGTGTGAAAACGTGTGCACAGATCTACACACATGCACTCTCAGATACACACGTACACACCATACTGGGGCACACCCCTGTGCACACACTCAGAGACACAGGTACCCGGGGCACCTTTCTTGCCTGTGAAGCCCCTGAGGAAGCCCTGGGCCCACTGGCGCTGCTTCCTTCATGGCTCTGGGTGGGCCCAGGAAGGGGGGGCAATCTGGCTCTTATTAGGTGCCCTCTCACCCCTGCAGCCCTGCTGAGCCCCACTTGGGCTGTCCCAGGAGGCAGCCGCTGTTATTTAGTTTTCAGTTTCCTTCCCTCACTAAGGAGACATCAAAAACCTGAGCCGCCCGAGGGTACGAACTGTGTGCGTAGCTGTATAGGATTCATTTTAGAACTTCCAGTGGTGGTGTCAGACTGTGTTGATTCCAAGGTGTCAGACTTGATTTAAAAACCTGTGTCTGGTCTAGGACTGGATCTTCTGGTGAGCTCTCTCTCTCTCTCTCTCTCTCTCACACACATGCACACAAATGTCTGAACATGCACACAAGTCACACACACAAATTCCCAAATGCATGCATGAGCACACATTCCAGCATGCACACACACTCACCCATGAGGGATACAAACACATGTACACACACTCAGACAGGAGCATAGCACACCCATTTTCACATGCACAAACACCCAAACATGCACATCCACAAGAGCACACTCAGATGAACACACACATAAGCATGGACCAATATGTGCATATGTGTAAACACAGGCACAGAAACAAGCATGCCTGCACACACATGCATTCCAAAGTGGTGGCTGGAGTCTGAGAGAGAGCCCTGTGGATGGTTGTGAAATCCTACCTGGTCTTGTCCTGAATCCTTGAGTGGGGTCTTTTGCTAAATGAATTGGAAGAGCTGCTCCAAGAGAAGGGAAGCAGAAAACTCTGATTCCATCTTTTATTTTTCCCAGGCCTGACTGCTGGACCACCTTCCCTTTCTGGGCTTCCTCCCTACCTACACCATCCAAACTCCATGCTACCTCCACAGCTCTCCAACCCCATCTGTGAGCTACCGAGATGCCCTAAGGAAGCTTTGGCCTTGATCTGACCCTCTACCTCAACCCAAATTGTACCCCAAAAGACATCACCCTGTGCTCCCAGTTCTCAGAGTTCCTCTTCCTTCCACAGAACTCAAGGTTGGAGGGTGTTGCCTGAGTACAGTCTGCCCTGCCAAAGCATGGTCCCACCCCAAACTCCTATACATCCTTCAAGACCCACTAGAATCGCCCCCTCTCTAACCCTCCCACCCAGGCAGAGCAGAGCCCTCCTATTCCATGCTCTCTGAATTAAGACACACCATTCTTATTTTTTCAGCCCTACCCCTTAAGCCACTTTTAGAAGGCACAGGACCACATCCTCATTGCAGTGTGCCAAACCTAGCACACACCAGGCCCTCAACCAGTCATGTTGGCTGAATGGTTGAACCATGACCGTACCAATGGTCAATTCTGTTTGGCTTGGAGACTGCAAGGATGAGGGATGAACCCTCCCTCTCGGCTCTGCTGTTTCTGAGGTTAACTATGCCCATAGGAGGGAAGAATCTGCACAGAAAACTTAGCCAGGGAGATGCCAGCTCCCAGGCCCACTGACCAGGAAATTCCCATCATCCCTGGGGAGCTCCTTTTTCGCAGTGAAAAGAGAAGCTGGAGGGTGCATGGGTGGTTCAGTGGTAGAATGCCTGCCTTCCACGCAGGAGACCTGGGTTCCATTCCCGGACCATGCACCTCCAAAAAAGAGAAGCCGGGTTAGATGTTCTGTATTCAAATCTGTATGGATTTCAGATCATTGAATCAAAACTCAGTGTTTTCACCCAGCTATGGGTCAGATGAGATTTCCAGTCACACAGAGCAGGGATTTGTCACTCCGAAGGGACAAGCTCAGTGACAAGCAGTAGAATTATTCCCGGTGGTGGTGGCTCCAGCAGGAGAACGGGATGTCTCTTTCAATTTCTGGGAGCTGAGCCCACAGGTGGGCCACCTCTGCTCGTGCCGAAAGTCCACAGTTAATGAGTCTTATCCCTTGGGCTTAGCAGAGGTCAAGCCGACCCTGCCCCCAAAGTCACCTTGTCCCGAAACCTGTCTGAGGCTTCTGTCTCTTAAGAACACTTTATTTGGGTTTCATTAAAACAATTATCAGCTAAAAAATGCTCTGCTCCCTTAAACAATGCAATCAGACTGGCAGGAGCATATTTGAAGTTATAAATAGCTCCCTTTCTCCCCACTACTTGTTTGCGGTGCCATATAAATTTTTAGGTATGAGGGCTTCATCATTACGAATGTTGTTTTAAATGTGATAAAACTTTTCTTATTAAAAAAAAACAAAAAGCCAGCCAATCAAAAGGAGTACCTTGCAGAACTTCAGACTCAAGCCCGTGTGGTATTTGCATTGCAGAACAACTGTAATTTTATTCATGGGTTGGCAGAGCCGCAGCCCAGCAGTAATTAAACACCGAACAGCTGTCACTCTGTGGCATCCGAGACAGACAGGATGGAATAATGAGCCCTTACCCATGGGCCTGGGCAGTAGGGGGCTGGCAGGGTGGGGGCCTGGCGGGGCAGGGTGGGGGGCTGGGTGAGGAAAAGGGGTCAAGACAGCTGGGCCCGGGCTCAGGGCTGTTCAGTTTCACCCACTCCAGACTCTTCTCCTTGGCTCTGGAAAGAGGGGCAAACTGCTCTAGGGAGATGGCAGAGCCTGGGGCAGTGGGAGGAGGGCTGGTGTTGGCTGGGATTTGTGCAGACATTTCCCGGAGGCCACATGGGACCTAGTAGATGCGGCCTTAGAGAAGGAGGGAGGCACCTCCAGCTCCCTCCTGTATGCTCTTGGAAATATTTTGACAAGCAAGCAGGTATTATTTTTGTAATTGAAAGAGCTGATTTTTTCAAAAGGGCCAGGCATGGAGCGGTGGGTACAGAGGAAGGGAGGGGATTGCACATCTGCCGGAGCTCCTGCTGGACTCTCAAAGCCTCAGAGGGAAGGATCCTAAATCTCTGGATATTTAAGCCAGAGGGGCATTTAGGGTCTTCCGGCCCCTGCTTTCATTTTGGAGATGAGAGAAAGGGAGAGCTGGAGAGGCATGGTGTTTGGTGAGAGCCCAGCATGGAAGTCCAGGGCTCTGGGTTGGAGGTGCCCACGGCCCATAGTGTGACCTCAACCTGCCATGTCTGACTCTGGGCCTCAGTTTCCTCCTCTGAATGAGGGGTGGGATGGGGTAGGGAATCCTTTAGGATGTTGTTGGCACAGAGACTTCCTGGACCCTCTTTGGAGGTGGAGCCACTCACTGTTCATGGGGCCTGGATGGGGAGCAGGGGGTGGTCTGGCCTGCTACCTGCCCCTTCCTCAGCAGCCCCTGCCTGGGCTCCCCTCACCTCTCTCCCACCCCCAGGTGGCATCCCCGCTTTCCTGGGCAGCTTCAGGACCTCCCCCCCTCTCTCCCTCCCTTCCTTGCGCTTCTACCATCAGGGGACAAGGACGTCTCCCACATCAGGGGCTTGAAGGCAGGAGCTTGGGGTCCTGCATTCCTGAGGCCCAGCTCCCTGCCCACTGCCCAAAGTGGCCTGTGTGAGGACTCCCTATCCTGACCCAGGGGCTGACTTCCTCCACAAAGGCTTCTTGGCTTGTCCAGGCCCCCAGGGCGCTCTTGTCTTGCTTGACTCCTGCCACACC
>PVIY010036546.1:0-25362 GCA_004026745.1 Myrmecophaga tridactyla | reverse complement strand
TAATATTGGGCGAGCTCTTCTACAAGCTCTTTTACAAGTCCTGTTGAGCAAGCAACTAACAGATGTCCCAGTTAATTTACAATCCTGGTTTACCCTCCACCTTGAGGGAGTGGTACTTCCTGGAATGTTGCATGCAGAAGTAGACAAAGGAAGCGGTAATGACCCATTAGATAAGGGTGTGACCTGAGTGCTGTGACCCATTGGATAAGGGAAGCTCTGGGGATAAATAGGGGGCAAGAAAGCCTAAGAGGGAGGCGGGGATCAATAAAAACTCACTCCCAAAAAGCAGGGAGCCCTGAGTGATGGAACCATACTTGTCTCCTGAGTGCTGATTTCTTAACCTCGACACCCCTCTTCCGACTTGGCTTCAAGAGCCGGACGCGGCAATTCTTTATCATAAAGTGATATCACACAAGTGTCAACTTTGCTAGGTTATAAAAGGAAGTTATTCTGCTGTTATGTGGTAAGTACGCTATGTCATTTGGTCTAACAACATATTTCCGCAAAGGAGGTTGTAATTTTTTTTAAAACCTATTTGCTGCATCCAGTCCATATTGAAATATGCAAAGGAATAATGTTCTGGTATCATGCTTTGTGTTTGCTCCCCCCCCCTTAAAATCTCTGATAACATCATGGATTAATTCTGGTAATTAATTCTTAAGCAAAAAAATTGCATCATATCTTTCAGTCCTTCTATCCCTGATATCTTAGTGAGATTCTTTGTAATTCATGTACCGTGACATTATTTCATTATGAATATAAAGCTCACCTAAAATTATGTATAATTTGCTAGATTATCTGAGAAACCATAGATTCCCCAAGCAAAGAGGTGACTTCAGCAGTAGACCAGTCATGATGAGGTGGAAAGTGGATTTGGAGAGAGAGAGAATGCCAAGTTGAAGTCAGGCTGAATTTACCTATGCAAAGCAGATGAAATTGGCTGTCACTGTGCTAAGCAAAAGCCTAGCTAAAGGGAAATGATAAAGCTATGGTATTGATGTGAATTTTAAAATTTTCTTGTCAATGAAAATGCTATTAGCTCCCTCCAAACATGAAGGGAAGAGTCAAACCAAAAGTACCAGATAAAATGTTAATGTTTGGAGGTCCAGAACTCCTTTTGCCATATCTCTCATAAGGGGAAAAATTATCAAAAGAACACATTGTAGTGGTTTGGGTCTGTATTTGCTGGGACCCCATCAAATCACATTCTTAAAGCTAATCCATTCCTTTGAGAGTAAACCTTTTGTAAGTAGGATATTTTGATTATGTTATTTCAGTTAAGACATGTGCCAGGGTGGATTTTAACCCTTTTATTGGAGTTCTTTATAAACAGAATGAATACAGAGAGATAGGAAAAATTTTGAAAGAAAAAAAAAGGCAAAGGAATCCATAATCTGAAAAAGAATACCCAGAAGAGAAGGGAGAGACCTAGAGACTCTACCAGGTGCCTTACCATGTGACAGAGTCTAGGATTGCCTCCAGCAAGTCTCCAGGAAGAAAGCATTGTCTTGAAAATGGCTTGATTTGGATTTTCATGGCCCCAAACCTGCATGCCTGCAAACTAATACATTTCCTTTGTTAAAAGCAAACCCATTTGATGGTATTGCCAGCAGTCTTACAGACCAAAACACAAATGTTAATATTATTTTCTGCCACTTTCAAATGACCCAACCCAGAAACCAATTCACAGACATCAAGTTAAAACGTCCCTATACAAAAAAAAGAAATTATTTAAAAAGGTAAATATTGCATTTTCTTGCCCAGTCCTTGCTCTCTAGTGAGAGCATAGGAAAAGTCTGAGAGATAAAAAGGACTGAATTTTGTAAAGTTAAGAAAATCAAAGACTCTCTTGGAGGGGATTGCTTTCACTGAATCTCAGTCAATTTCGGTATGGCAAGACTAGCTCACAAATTCATTAAAAAATATTAAATTCATTTGTTCCTATAATAATTCAGCAAAAGTACAGATTAATATCAGAATTATTGTAAGATACATAAAGTAGAATATTCTGTTTCATAGAATTTAGGAGTTTAAATTATAAATCCATTTCCACCAATCTCAGATAGGATTTAGGTGATCTTAACTGCTATGTAAACTGCCTTTCTGCTGAGAGGAGTCAGATTACAAATCTCAGATACTTGTCTTATGCATACATTAGGCAAAGAAGCCCCTTGCTTGTTCCACACAATGTATCCAGAGAAACATCTTTTTTCTTTAAGCTTGTTTACAACCCATTATTAACATGATAGTACCAGAAGGGATAGACCTAGAGGGAAGTTGTATATAACTAGAGTTCCATATGTTGCCTCTTTTTCATATAAAACCATTTAACATATTTAAATATATATTACACATTTAAAACAACTCTTATAAAAATTGATATAGTCAGTCAAAAAAGATAATTTAAAATGGAACCCATTTAGGTGGTCATATTAAGTGGAAACATGGAAAATTAAATTAAAGCATCAGATGAGAAAGGAAGCTCCCACACTTGGAATAATTTTTTATGATAATGGTTTTAATGATCTTCTGATAAATAACACTAATTAGTTTGGCACTAAGTTTCTGATTTGAATCAATAATAAAAGCTGATGGTTTCTCAGGGACAGAACTAAGAAGAGAGAAGTTCAACCTCATACCAGCTGAAAGGGCAGAATGTGTCAAAATGTTATGCTGTAAAATTGGAGTAAGAATGTAAGAGAGGGAGATTGCCAGTTCTTGTGATGTTGTGGACCTTAAATCTTATTTGAAATAAGAGTTGACATCCAAAATTTTAAAAATAATGCACGACACACAAAGGAAAACAATGCTATCTGCCTCCTCCATGTTTTATCAAATTGCTGTTCTTTCAGTCTGCTAAAGCTGCCAGAATGCAATATACCAGAAATAGATTGGCTTTTATAAATGGGATTTATTAAGTTACAAGTTACTATTGTAAGGGCATGAAAATGTCCAAATTAAGGTACTAACAAGAGGATACTTTCACTCCAGAAAGTCTGATCAAATCAGGGGTTTCTCAGTCAGCTGGGAAGGCATGTGGTTGGCATCTCCTGGTGCTTTGCTCTCAGATTGCCTTACTTTCAGCTTCTGATTCTAGTGGCTTTCTAGAAGAACAGCTTTCCAAGCATCTCAAAATGTTTGTGGGTAGGCATCTTGTCTCTATGTCAGTTCTTTTAAGGACTCCAGTAAGTTTATTAAGACCCACCTTGAATGGGGAGGGGGGCTCACATTTCTAGGGAAACAATCTAATCAAAAGATCCCACCCACAATTGGGTGGGTCATTTCTCCATGAAAACAACTGAATCAAAACATCTTACCCACTGTAAGTCTGCACCCACAAGATTATATTAAAAGAACATCACTTTTCTGGGGTACGTAAGAGTTTGAAACCTGCACATTCCATATCTGGGTCCCCAAAAGACATGTTCTTTCCATATGAAAAAATACATTCACTTCATAACAATAGCACAAAGGTCTCAAATAACTTCAGTAACAATACAAATAAAATACAAAGTCAAATCAATACAACTTCTCAGCAAAATCAGTTATGGGCATTTTCTGTCCTAAGGCAAAATTCTCTCTCCTCTGGCTGTGGATCTGTGAAACCCAGAACAAGTTATCTCCTTCCAATAAACAATGGAGGGAAGTCATAGGAAAAAGGTTCCCATTTGTATAGGGTGATATTGGAAGGGAAACAGGGGTTAAAGGTCAGAAACTGTTCCTAAAACCTGCAAGGCAAGCTCCATTAGATTTCAAAGTCTGAGAGTCATTTGTTTGCTGAGTTGAGAGAACAGCAGTCCCACCCATTCCAAGGGCTTACACAGTAGCCCTTCTCTTTCTAAGCACTGGGCTGAAGGTTGAAACATTGGGGACATTGAGAAGACCACTTTGTTCTCAGTCCCAATCTCTCCAAGCATCTGGGAGGCACCTAGACTCTCTGTCATATCTGAGGCACATGTTCAACACCTTCAGAATGTGGGTGACAGCCAGATTCTCCCCAGTCGGTGGGAAATGTGCTCCACCCTTTCTGAGGCCAGAGGTGGCAAAACTCTTCCTGAACATTGAGGCAAAACTCTTCCTGAACACCCTCTGCTTTTAGGGCAAATTCACCCTCTCCACATGTCTGGATGGACCAACTACTCACCTGAGATATCCTGGCTACAGACCTTCACTTCCATAGTTCTACCTTTGAAGTCATTTTTCCTTCAATCTGTCCCTTTTCTGCCCATCTTAGTTCAGAGTGGCAGTGTTTCCATTTTTGCAGATCTCACAAAAATTGTTTGGTTTTCCATGCAGCACACAGAGATCACAACCATCAGGAAATGGGTTTTCCACAAATCATTTTTGGATAACTCTATCTCCAATTCTGGCTTGTCTTGTAATGGTTGACTGGTTCCATGCTTGGTTAAATTCTCATGTGGAACAGTATTCTCTAGGATCTTATTTACAGAAGCTCAGAATTTTTCAAGCTATCAGTTTTTGGTTTCTTTGTTCCTAAGAGTTCAGATATCAGCTTATCCCTTTCCTGCTGCACTTTACTGCTGCACCTGTTGCAAGAAGAAACCAGGCTGCATTTTCCAAATTTAGTTTGAAAATTTCCTCACCTAGATACCCAAGTTCATCACCTTCAATTTCTACCTCCTATCTAACCCCAGGACTCAGTTTTGCCAAATTCTCTGCCATTTTATAGCGAAGATTGCCTTCCTTCCAGTTTGCAATGACACATTCATCATTGTTCAGTAAGCCATTATTTGAAATATCTTTACAGTCCATGTTTCTACCAAAAGTTTCTTCAAAGCATTCTAGGCTTTTACTTTCATGCACCTTACAACCCTTCTAGAATCTTCCCCTTATCCATTTAAATAGTAATTTCAACATGTTTGTTTCTTGCAAACCACAGTACCCCACTTCTCTGGTACCAAAATCTGTTTTGGTATACTAAAGTTGCCAGAGTGCATCATACCAGACATAAATCTGCACCCACCAGATTGGGTTAAAAGAGCATGGTTTTTTTGAGTTACATAACAGTTTCAAACCAGCACAGTTGTCTCCCTTTAAATTTTAATATCAGAGATACACTGTATATCTGTTTATGTACTGCATGTATATCTATGTTTTATACATAAAAAGTGTAAGATTTATTTTCACACACCCTCCTTATGGACAAATTTTTGGTCCTTTGGGAGCAATATTATGCTCATTAACAGTTAAAATGTTCTCTGAAAGAAGGAAAAACTAGTGACTGGAAAAGTAATTTTTTATTTTTATTTTTTTTATTCTAGGTAATTGCCAATTCATTTCCCTTTCTTAGCTAAGAATAACTTTCATTAAAAATTCTATGTCTCTGAAAAATCATTCATTTAAATGTAAAACACATCTATCCCTCTTCTGAAACTATTGATTAGTCTGTGTCTTGAAGTCGAACTGTTTGAATACAATCCTACTCTTAATTTTGTATCCCATCTATAACATGAACTGTTCTACTAGAATCAAATTTGACTACTACAATGAATTGAGTATTACTAATTCTATACCTGAGGTCTACAATGTTTTGAGGGCTGTATATTTTACTGGATGCTCCATTTAAAGAACCAGATACTTTAAGACAAAACTAAACCCTGTTACCTCTCCTTCAAAAAAATGTTTTTAACGAAACTACTTCCTTTCCTTTATCTGCCACTTCCATTGTTTGCTAAGGTCTATTGTTTTTAGTCTTAGAACCTCTCCTATTTATTTTTTCCTCATAATTTACTCTACTCCTGAGTTAGACCAGCTCTCTTCATCCCACATCTACATTTTGAATTATTCTAATTTTATATGTCTGCCTTCAGGTTAGCCTACAACAGCTTGGTCATCTTCACTGTTACTAAGATAATCTCATCCAAACTAAAACCTGTTAATATGATTTCCTTTCTTAAAAACAACCAATGGATCCCCATTTTTTGAGAAATGATGTTAGACCACCTTAGCTAGACATAAAGACCTAATACTTCAATGACATGACCAGACATATTCTGCCACTTCTATCCAGTTTTAAAGCCATACTAAATTTATTAATCATGCTGATTTCTGCAAATGCTCCATGTGATTTTATTTTTCTGAAAGCTTTGTATATGCCTGTCCTTCCCTTCAGTCCTTTCTAAAGACAAACTTTAACTTTCAAAATTCAATTCATGACACTCCTTTTAAACTGGCTTCCTCTATTATTTAAGTGGAGATTTTATGACTTAAGCTCAATTCGTGCTGCTTTAATATTTAGCAGTGACTTCCATTTTAACAATGATCATATTTAATGAATATTTTTGTGTTACCTACTTGAACAGTTTTGATAACAAGAATAATTTAATTCATTTTCAAATCTACATCAAATGGTCCAACTCAATATATATTTATAAATGAATGAATGAATGAATGGTTATAGATAGACAAATCATCAATAAATGAATGAAAACTTGAGGGGAAATATGGTAAGAAAAATAAAACACTTCTCAAAATAAACCAAATAGCAAAAAGTCAGCAAGAAATTTAAATAAAATCATTCATATGGCAATACTATTTGGAGTTATCTTTTCCTCTAAAAATTAATACATTCTATGTGTTCATACACAAAAAAACCAAAGTATTATGTTTAGTGAAGAATTATTCATGTTTTCCTAGTAAAGGATATGGAATCCTTGTAAGACTTTTAATAAGCAGACCAATGAACGGCAAAATTTAAAATTTCACAAATTTTAAAACTGTGTTGGTTTTCTGGATCCTTTTATCATATGCTTAACACTTATCCAAATGAATTTCCTAAAACATGAAATCCCCAAATGACATCATTTTCCCAAAATTCAAGTAAAATCAAAGTATTTTCTATTTTCTAGAATTAATTCTAGTATCTTCTGTCATCTGAGAGATAAATGAGCCAATTTTCTGTAATATGTATTATTAATCCTAGCAATTATACATAAAATACCAAAACATCTGATATCATGCATTATCTATTTAAATTAGGATTAGTAACTCAGTCAGCTGAAAGGACTAGCTGTTTTTTAACTTGGAATTTGTCACTGACGTACTTGGATGAACTTACTGTTTTTCCTTTTTACACAAAGTCTATCTTACAAATATTCTCCATTTAAGCTTCATTCTGATAGTTATGAGATATTTTCATGTTTCTTTTAGAAGCAAAAAGTATCCGATGCTGTCATGTCTCCAAAGCTTTACTCTGATGGGGGTTTTAGAAAAGATCAAAATTTTTAGGTGTACGCATGATTAATAAAGAAGGATGAGTGCTAAAGCACAGAACAGAAGGAGGTTAACAGCTTGTATGTGCATAACTGGATTATTATGGAGTAACTGGGAAATGTCACGTATTGAACAGATAGCAAATTAATTCAAATTTCCTTGACAGTTATTCTTATGACACCCTTAGGTAATAAAATAAAAATAAAAGGTGTAAATTGAAGGTAAGGAGGTGAAAATCTATAAGTAAGTAGGATTAGTGATACAGGGAAACGGAGAAAACATGTTACTACCATGTATTAGTTTTCTCTAGCTAGAAAAGATACAAAGCCAACAGTTATTTGTATCACATTTTCTTTCCTTACCTTTGAATTCAGAGAAAAAAGAAACTCAGAGAGAAAAATGAAAGTAATTATATGAGCAAAATTATACTATAAGGTCTCACTAGTTTATTAATTACCTTCTATTAAATCTGTAGCTCAAAATCTTTGGCTTCACCAATATCTTGTCAACATTTGAAATGCTGCTTTTATCATCTCCTCCATGATTGTCCTCTGAGAAACATTCCCATCACCACCTCCCACTCCTGTTCTGAGATGCTGAGTCAGGAAAAGATGAAAAGCAAGGGGGAATAACCCGAACCAAATATTAATTATTTTGGTGACATTTAATATTTCCATATCCAATTACTCCTCCCATTTTGTGCTTCTCCATTACAAGGACTTGAGTTCCCAAAGTTTATATCCTATTTTTTGTTTTCTCTTATCTTTCCTGTTCTGTTTTTTCAGAAGTGAATCAAATAGAAGTGAATGTAGCCATATGCCAAGACCAATTTTAAAACAGAAAAAATATCCCTGACATATATAAGAATTGATTAGTTAAATATAGATTTAACTTTTCATGTAATTCTTTACCCTTTCAATTATCTTTCTATTACAAAAGTATGTAAAATTTTCAAACTGTAGTTCATTATGTTAATTGCAGAATCATATTTTTATTATCTTCTTGAACACCATGGATTACTTTATCAATTTTCAATATAAAAATAGTTTGATGATATATGATGAGCCAGGGTGGGCAGTACAGTTGAACTGCATATAGAAATGTTTAACAAAAATTCTCATGTATGTAAGGATGAAAATGAATCCAAAGGAAAAGTAAGAAGATTGCAAGTAATTAGACAGTCCAGGGTTGATTTCCTTCCTGTACCAAACAATCTAGATGATTTCTAAAATCTCCACAGCAAATGTGAACAAAATTATGAGGCAGAAAAAAATGATAAGAAATAATTAGACAAACACATCTGCTAGTATACTGCAACTCAAAGTACCTTAAAGAAATTTGCAGGAACTGTAACCAGAAAGCAATAATATGACCAAAAAAAAAAGGGAAAATGACTAAAATAAGGTAATGTATTATCCATTAATAGTGAATTACATACATCATGTATATACTTAGCTTTTAACTTTTAAGATATATTTAGGTGAAATTATTAAATAAATTGCATTATTATGTCACTAACGAGAGCAAATTATATGGAGATTAATTTTCTCTGTTGATGACCTACTGAGATAAATTGCATCCAGTTATGCAATATTTGGTACAAAAAATCCTTGCATAAACACCTAGAGATGTTATGTGGTGATGACTTTGAGGAACAAAGAAAGATGATCTCAGAAAAGAGAAATAATACTGTCCATTGACTTTTAGGCCAGATACGTAAACATGGGCTCAAAAAACACATTTTAAGGAAAAAGAATTGAAGGACAAAAAATGAAGTTACACCATAATTCCAAATGATTTGGTAGGTAGGGAGAGTGGTTATCAGTAAACAGTGTTGTAGACATAGATGTTGGAATTCTAGTGAAGAAGGTCGATGCATTAAATTCTCTTTTGAAGTCTTGTCTTAACTGGGAGCACATGTTCTTTATCTGAAGCCAACAAAATACTGAATTAATACAACTAAAATTCCTTCTATTGATTATATATTCATCAAATGATTTTCTGATAAGAATTGGGACCCTGTGTAGCTTTGCCTATATAGAGAGAACTTTTTTCTCAGTTGCAAGGGAATATTTTCAGTTCTTATGGCAATTATCCTGGTTTTAAACAGAAATATCTGTGTTAATGTCAGTTGTCAGTTTGCCCCTAACAAAAACTGGATTGATGCTCAATTATCTAAATAGGAAATTCTAAGACTCAGGGTCTAGATTACTAGCAAAATATCTAAAGAAAATGATATTTTGCATCTTTTGGTAGTCAGGCATTCACAGCTTCTGTTTTGCAAAGCATAAACCTAGCTTCCAAGATTTTAGAGCTACAGATCAACAGTGAAAAATGACATTTATATGCATAAATATCAAATACAAAAATTCAAGGTTTTCTGTTATGTTATTTTTCTGTCGTCACATTTCTAGTTAAGTGGTATTCACAAACACAAATATGAGTACACCTATTCATTCACAGTTAGCTTTCTTTTCGTCAAATTAGTCTGACATTGTATAAATGTAGCTTTATTTTAGATATGCTATGTTCCTTTGTATTCATAGCCTCATCACTCAAGATGCTAATTACAGTGGGAGATATTCATGTCATGAGACTGGTTCATAGTTTTACAGATTATTATAAAATTGGACCTGATCCTTAAGCTTCAATGTCTGTATGCCCCTGATAATTTTTAAAAATGCAGTTGCCATTGTGTATAAACTTAGGAAATGAATAAAAGGATATCTGCAATCCTGGCTTCATTTGTGCTTTTATACTGCTGAGGGCATGGCTTTGGGAGAATTCACAGAATATGTTGAAGACTAATTGTGAAATATTTGGCTGTCAGGTGACTTGAATGCCTGTGATTAGACAACATTTGCATGTAAGATAATAAACACAATTTTCAATTATGATTATTTCTACAATTCCTCATGATTTAGGATTGACATTTGACTGGAACTATGTCTCCATGCTGACAACACAATTTTGATACATTTTCTTTTATTTATTCTGCATATTATAAAATGACGTTCATTAACTGTTAAGTTGACTACTTTTAAATAAATATATTTCAAACATCAATAAATTTTAATTAAAAAATTGACTTATAAATATACATAGCTATTTTGCAATTTTAAAAGTTTGATATTTTAAAATTTTCTTTATGTCTGCCCAATAGCAAAGTTCTTTTAGGGAGACCTGTCTCCTATAAGGAAGCAGTGCTTATTCACTTAAATGAAGTATTTTGGTTAATTTTTTCAGTGAAACATATATACACATATTGTTTCTATGGGTTCTGTATATGCAAAAATTTATTTCTTTTCAAAGAGGAGGAGAGATGTGGTTGGCATAAAGAGATATCTGCCTACCTTGCAAAAGTATGGCCATGAAAACAGCATATCCTTGATACCTTTTGTTGGGAAGCTACTTGTTCCACACTCCAACTTTGAAATTCTAATCCTGTCAGAGAAGACAGTATCTGCTTCCATTACAACCATCCTTGATCCAAAGAATAGATCCATGATCTAAGAATAGTCAATCAAAACGCATCTCTTAGATTTTCCAAAGAAGTTAAAGAGTGTAAAGGTTTGATTTTAGATGATGAAGATGATAAGAATGAGTCCATATATTCCAGGAACACCTGAATATGTTTCAATGAGAATGAAGTTGTAGTAGAGAGGGAAAGAGATGAGAGCTAGAGATATTATCACTACCTTAGAGTGCTTCTTTCAAATCTTTCCTGAGGTCAGATCCACAAATGCCTTTCCTACTATTTGATTTTTGGAACTGATAAAACCCTCCTTTTTTGCTTAACTAGTGCATAATAGGCTTCCACACTTTCAACTGATGTAAGACAGGCACAAAAAGTTAAACACTGATCAAACAACATAATTAGAGTGTAATGGAATACTCACAAGATTATCTCCCTTACTCTTGCAAAAGCCTTCACCTGAAGCTAGGCTGATACAAAGAATAACAGAGGTCTCTTTATAATGATGCCATTTTACACACAGATCCTTTTTCCAAGCATTAAAAAAGAGTCCACTCTGGAGGTGCTAGCTTTTTGAGATATATCTGTAGAGCTTAGGAGTGGATAGGGAAAGGACAAGTTGGGAGAATGAAAAATGTATGTTTCAAAAAGTTATTTTTTTATTTTGAAGCATAGGCTCAGTGTAAAAACTTAGTATTAGAACTCAATTTTTAAAATTCATGTATTTAAAAGGATACATAAAAAGAGATAGTAGATTACAGGTTACCAAGGGCTTGCTTGGATGGTGAGAATGGACTTGTTGCATGTGGTGTCTTTTTGGAGTGATGAAAAAGTTTTGGATGGTGATGATAGTAATTCATTGTAATACATTGTGAATTTATTTAATATCACTGAATTGTACCTATTATGATGTGGTCAAATTGTAAATTTTGTGTAATGTTATCACAATAAAAATTTGAAAAGAACCAAAAAAAAAAAAAGACAATGATTTCAGATCCCTTCCACTCTTATCAAGCAGTTGGCTCACTGCCTCATGCACAAAAGCCAATATTGTACCACCAAGATTTTGAGAAAATTAAGCATTTCATTGTAGATTGACAAGCAAGGAGACAGGAGGCGAGTTTAAATTTGACTCCCCAATTCAAGCACTACAGGAGATTTATAGGATGGAAGCAAAGGGAGGTAGAGACCTTAACAGGAATTCAGGTTGGCATACACTGATTGATTGTTTAAAAGACTGTCCATATATGGTAGAAATATTCCAGTGGGAAGAATCTTATCTTTTTTATTGAAGGACCCCTTCATATTTCATTTGCTTCCAATGACTGCCCATCCCCATAATGATGATGATTTTTTTGTTGAGTTTGACTTCTGTAAAACAAGCTCAGAAAAGAATTTTAGTTATGGGAGGGGAAGAAATCCTCATCAGCAGGTTTTGGCCTGAATCCTGATTTTTGAATTTTGACAATAAGTAAGGACTCCTGGCTATCTCACCCATGGTTTCAGCACCAATTATGATGATTCAGGAAATTAAAAGACTCACAAGTTTCCAGTGAAGATTCACATTAGCCCTTAATAAAGTTGAAGTATAGCACAACAGGAAAAAATATACAGGGAAACATTGAAGGTTCAAGCCTTCCAGTTACAGCCTGCCCCACTCCAGCATCCTTTCTCTGTGTCACAGGACCCACTTCTGTTTAGGATTAGCAACTCCGAAGATAGGAGCCAGGTATGGTGATTTCAGTGAAGCCCAGGCAAATGTTTATAGCAAGCTCTTTTATACACTATTGACCACTTAACTCTTGCCAAGGTACGTAAACCATTAAACTAAACATTACCAAACAATGTAGACAATCTGTCACTGGGTGTATTCTCAGGAGTTTCAAATTTTTAATAGCATATCATGGATCATTGATTAGCACATATCATTCTCATCTTGGCGAAAGGTCAGAACCACATTTCAAAAGCATCTCCTTAGATAATCACTGAGGTGTTCCAGTCCAAGTATAAGATAGCCTTATCTTACAAAACAATGATTAAAATATATGAGAATATAAAAGGTGTGGAGGAGGAAATATAAAAAGATTAAAGAAATCTGTATTTATTTTAAAAAGACTAAAGAGAAGACTGGGCTTCACTTAATAGCGTCAACTTAAATTGTCATGCATTGCCTTCACTTGCCTTTTGGTTTTCATTTTCTTTTGACTGCTTCTTTCATATCCAACTGTATTTATACTTCTTTTGTTGAGGGATATTTAATATACAACGAATGCACACAATTGCTAGGGTTCACTTCAATGAATTTTATGAAGCTAGGTAATCACCTTCTCAATCAAAATGTAGAAAAGTTATTTCATCTAAAAATTTCCTTCATGCTCTTTTCCACTCACATTCCTTACTCTGGCCTCAGACAACTACTGATACATCCTGACTCCATGGGATTCTGAATTTTAAATAGAAGATAACATGCATATTTACACTTTGTAATTGGCTTTTTTTCCCTCAGCATAATCATATATGTGAAACAAAATGTTCACTTTTAATATTTTAATCCAAAATTTTCACAACTACTCAATTGTGAAATTCAAAAGAACACACCTAGTAAACATCAGTATACTGTAGTGTGGGATGTATTTCTGAAAAATAAGATACAGGCTTATAAAAACCAAAGGAGATGATTTGAAATTTTTGGAGTGAAACAGCTTTATTAAAACTCAAGGCTATTTCAAAACATGTGAAAGCACAACACACCAAATCAAACAAACAAAATAAAATTTCCAGAGGTCATTTTGCTCATCCTTTTAATTCTAAAAAAGGATAGAGACATTCTTATAACTTTTTTTACCATTTTATGTTTTCAGCACTTATCCAAGTGAAATTGATTTCAACACAGTGCATAAGTAAAGGTCCATATTATTCAAAAAAAGTGGACATGCAATGATGACATTTGTGCTGGTTTGAAAGGATGTATGTCCCCTAGAAAAGCCATGTTTTAACCTAAATCCAATTTCATTAAGGCAGAATAATCCCTATTCAATACTGTACGTTTGAAACTGTAATCAGATCATCTCCCTGGAGATGTGATTTAATCAAGAGTGGTTTAGGTGATGACATGTCTCCACCCATTTGGGTAGGTCTTGATAAGTTTCTGGAGTCCTATAAAAGAGGAAACATTTTGGAGAATGAAAGAGATTCAGAGAGAGCAAAGAATGCTGCAACACCATGAAGCAGAGAATCCATCAACCAGAGTTTTGGAGATGAAGAAGAAAGATGCCGCCCAGGGAACTTCATGAAACAGGAAGCCAGGAGAGAAAGCTAGCAGATGACGGTGTGCTCACCATATGCCTTTGCAGATGGGAGAGAAACTCTGACTGCGTTCACCATGTGCCCTTCCACTTAAGAGAGAAACCCTGAACTTCATCAGCCTTCTTCAACCAAGGTATCTTTCCCTGGATGCCTTGGATTGGACATTTCAAAGACTTGTTTTAATTGGGACATTTTCTCGGCCTTAGAACAATAAACTATGAACTTATTAAATTCCCCTTTTTAAAAGCCATTCTGTTTCTGATATATGCATTCTGGCAGCTAACAAACTAGAACAACATTTATAAAATATTGACATATAAAATTGGTGTTTGCCACTTCAGAATACCCCAAATATTTTTCAAATCTTGAGATTATGCCATACCTCTCTAGTTTGCATTATGTAAATATGAATCCAACATGGGAGCAAGTATAATTCCTTTTTTTTTGAGAGCTCTTATTCAAACCCGTGTGTGTGTGTGAAAGAGAGAGAGAGAGAGAGTCCTTACTTTTGTAACTCTACATTGTCATATTCCTTTTACTAAGATTTCTTGCACTTTCCTATCCTAAGGACCAGACTCCAAATGATGAAGCACACAATGTTTTTGAAGATTTAAGGCATTTGTTTTATTTTAGGCTGTGTTAGGTCCCTTGGATCTTTTGTTATTTCATTGCAATTGTGAAAATGAATCCTAATAGGCATCAGATTTAAACTGCAGTGCTATGTAACTCCATTTCTAAAATATATGGAGTTAAATATATGTATTTATGAAACAATTAACAATAATTGTTGAGCAAGGTCACAGATTGATATTACTGCTGCTGGGAAATGACTCTTGTGGAAAATGAAGTATTTCAAAAAGAGAACTGGTTTATGTTCTGAGATGACCTACAAAAGGTGTGCACCATACAACTGATAATGTTAAATGGCATTCAACAAACTGTAATTCATCATTAACTGTGACATATCATCTGATACCTGATGTTCAAGTTTTAAGTAATATATAAGTTGAAAAAGTAAGTGTTCCTAGAAGCCTAGCTCCAAAATAGTTATGTATTTACATAAACTCTAAAGAATTGTGTCATAGATTTGGTTTAAGGAAGAAAAAAAAATATTGTTTTTTAAATGCAAAAGAGAAATGACAATGATAGATGTCAACTGCATATAAACCTAAACAGTAAAGGGCCCTCTGTATTCCTGATTTTTAGCCTTAAACACCCTGAATTTCTTCAGTCAGAGTTAGCATAAATATTGACTCATTTCTGTTTCATTAATCTATGCCACCTATTGATTTTATAAATAATGAAAAAATATGGTTTCAGTTATAGCTAATTATATAAGGGAGTTATTTTTCAGTGCAATGTAAATGTGAAAACTATATATACGGCCAAATGAAGCAGGATTTGAAACAGAGAAAATGTACATCTGACAGATGGCAAGCAGCTCCAATTTATGTAATAGAGGGTTGTCCCATGACTTCAGGTACATTTTAGTGCACAAATAAGTTTACTTTGCAAACTTCTTTCACCTACTCTTTAAAAGTGGGCCAAAAAAAAAAAAAGTTTTGTCATTCCTTGGACCAATTCTAATGAACTAGATCTCATTTAAAAAATATCAGAAATAACTGCCAAAAAAAAAAAAAACTGACCTGTTAGCATATAACAACTGTGAAATTCTTATATCAAAATTTGAGGTTGAAAAAGAGAGACATGCAAAAATTTTACATATTGTAAAAGTAGCATAATGTAGAATTGTGAGATGTCCATACTGTTGCTCTCAATAAAGAGTTGACTCAAGTTAGCATCATTTATGTGTATAAATGAATTTAGAATTTTAGATAATAAACAGATACTGTGATTGTCACCTTCCTTTAGATAGCATTGACTATAAACTTTAGTCATAGGTATTCAATATTTGTCACTTTACATTTTATCTCAACCATATTAATCTTCCTTTATCTGGCTCTAGTTAAGCTGAAGTCCTAACCTTTAAAACTATCTACATTATTTAGTTCTTTTAATTATTAAAATTGAACTGATCTTAAACTTGGTAATTCTCTTTACTACAAATTCTCAAGTGCATAAAAGATGGCTTCTTTTCCCCAGTTTTCTTTGGTTAATTTATGAGGAAAGTACAAACTAAAAAGTGGAAATATCTTAAATTTACTGTGATTTTTTCCATTTTCCTCATTGCTATTCTCAGATACATTTTAGGTATATTCAAATATACCTGTTTGAAAAATCTGGCTGTTTTTCACCCAATAGTTACAACTTTAGAACACTTGGTTGTTGGGCACCCAAAAGCTGTCAATCACTGGAACTTTTGGTTTCAAGCCTTTTTAAAGTCCTTTAAGTTTTTGTTTTTTTTTTTTTACTTTTTTATTGTATAATATAACATATATACAAAGCAAAGAAATAAAAAAGCAATAATTTTCAAAGCACTCTCTAACAAATAGTTATAAGGCAGATCCCAGGGCTTTAAGTTTGAACTTATAGAAATTGGAAATCATCCCCCCATCCCCACTGCACCAATGCTAGTCACTCTACTTACAGTTTTGTTTTAATTATAAAATTGGATTTTTATAATAAAATGTGTGGTTTATTTTACCAATATTAATTTATATCTATTTCTGCATAACTTCTGTATCTTTTTATATATTTTAATGTTTCCCCACACTTTATAAGACACACACACACACATTTTCTCCCAATATTATCATTGTTCTATTATTCACCTTTGATATATTTACTTTGTTATATGGTTCCAATGGGATCCAATTTTGTTTTCTTCCACATGGACAGCCAATTGTATCTACATCATTTGTTTGTTATTGCATGGTAAATAATACAAAAGTCTAATGCACTAAACAGATGTTATTTCTGGAAAATATTTGAAAAGGAAACAAAAAATACATGTTTATTATCTGTAATATAAAATTCTTTATCAATTGGTACTGAAATATTAAAAGAAAAATGCATAAAAATGTGAAAAATCAATTTTACAAAACAGCATATTTAAATATGCAATATATTTTTATGTGTGTTTGATTGAGGTGAAATGACATAATATTAACAATTAATAATCAATAGAATATAAATAAAAACAACAGCAGATTGTCACTTTTCGGCTGATAAAAATTGGGATGATGGTAATAAGGTTCACTAATATTTGGGGGCAAGATGAACCATTATTGCAATGTGGCATCATCTCCTAAAATTGAAAATATGTGTTCCTTTCAGGTCTTCAATCTCATTCATGGGAAATTAGCTCCACAAATACAAGAACATGAGAGTGTAAGGATATTTTGTAAAAGGAGCTTTATTTCAGTATAATTTGTGGTGGCGAGAAAAGATAAGAAAAGTGGGAGTCCACCAATGTAAGATGGTTGCATCACTTGCTGATATATCACAACATAGATTGATAGGCAGCCATAAAAGTATAAGTTGACCTGGGAGCATTGTGACATATAAGATTTAGAAAAGAGTATAAATATTACTTATTTTTTCCTCAATCAAGCAATAACAATATTCCAACTCCGTATTTGTGCATGTGTAAATATTTTCATATGACTATAGGAGCATGAGAAAAGCTATGGATGAGTTGAAAGAACACACACTGATTTATTAATAATGTTTGGTGAAGGTTTGAATAAAGAAGAAGTAAGAAAATAATGCACGGTAAGACTTCACTGTATTACAGTTGTGTATATGTGTGTATTGTGTGTGCATATGCATAATAAGATATGTAAGAAATAGTCCTGGATGTTATGGTTGGTTATATCATGAAGTGGAATTTAGTGGCTTCTATTTGTATATTTTCAATATAAATGTACTTATTTTTAAAACTCTCCAGTAAGTATATTTGTTTATGTAGTCAGAAAATAATAAACTACTCTCCTTGGGATAAAGAAAATTAAAAATATGAATTAATTAATAACTACATGTATAAATGCGTAAAACTAGAATATTGCAAGAGATAGTCCTAGAAAGAGACTGAAATTTCTTTTTAGATAAATTTCCTTTTATGCACCTTGATAATGACTGTTTTAGGTTTTTCAGAATCAGGAAATTGTAATGAAAAGTTTTGAATGTTTAATTGCTCTTAATTGTAAAACCTAAATTCAAGATGGCACGTTAAAGACAATTCAAGCAAGTTTGAAGTTTAAATCAATCTCCAGTGAGAAAAGGATAGAATAATTGAAAACAAATTTTTTTAAAAATCTACTTTTGGATGTGGTCACATGGCTTCTGAGTTGTCCCATGATCATGAGAATAAAAAAGATATAACAGAGAGCCCTTGAGTGTTGGATTATTAAATCAGTAGCTTAATTGCATTTCCATTAGTAGTCTCATGTGTTTTTATTGCCCTGTGATGCTGGCAATACCAATAAAACTGTGCAGCAGCATTTCCTCAGAACCATCAAAAAGGCAATATAGAAAGTATGTACACATAACATCATGAAATTTGCATTAAATTTTAATTTCATTTTGCTTATGAAATGCCCTAAATTAATATAGCACAGTGATTAAGGAATTCTCTTTTCCTATGGCCTTGTATAATTTATTCCTTGACTGATCGGTACCTTCAGAAATAAGAAAACAATATGTGAAAAGGACATTTTGAGGCAATAAGTAGAACTTTGGGATGTATACCAGAAGTTCATTACAGTACTAAAATGCTGCAAAACCTAATTCTCAATAATTGTAATTAGAGTTTCATGCTTTATTTTTTCCTATTTACTGAAAAATTACAGTAACAACATCCAGAGTAACTTAAAAACATCAATAATCATAAACAGTAGAATATTCTACATTTAGGCTAAGATTTAAGTAGAATATATGTTTGGATTTTGAGTGTTTTTCTTTTTTTTAATATCCTATATGGTGGGGTCACATTTCATTATTTTTCCATATGAGTATCCCATCATTGCAGCACCATTTGTTGAAATTTTTTTTATTTGCTTTGTTTATTTGTTTGTTTTTAGGGGGAAATGCATGGGCCAGGAATTGAACCCAGGCCTCCTACTTGGGAGGCTAGAATTCTACCACTGAAGTACCTTTATGCCTATTTTTTAATAAATGGATTCTGAAAGATACTTATTTTAACAATAACCTACATTTTGTTGATATCACACAAACAAATCTCCCTTAAGTAAAATAAAGCATGTTAAAATTAATGAAATTCAAACCCTAGTTCAGTATGACAAGAAAGCTTATATTTTTACATACTTCACTAACTTTCAAGGTCATATATATTTATCACTTGGTTTTATATGCATTTTAATTTAATATGCTTTATCTCATTTGGAATTTAAACAATGAAAATATTCAATTATGTGTTTAAAGGTATTACTGGAAGAGTAGGTTCTTGATAAGCTTAGATTTTCTATGACATTTCCATTATAATTATGAACATTATTTCATACTTTTGAATTCAAAAGGACACTATGTGATCTTAGACTTAATTTACCTTTATTATGTTATTATTGCAAATAGATTTATTTATCTCTGCATCTTATTCCTTCTATTCTCCAGGAGATCCTGGAGAAAAGACATCACATCCTATCATTTTTTCTTTATTTTCCACTAAGGGTTAGTATAGTGCCCGGCAGTTAGCATTCAATAAATGGTTGGATTGAATTGTTAAAAATACAAGAAAAAATATGGAGTACTTATGAACCACATATTTATTCTTGGAATGGATGGGTCTACCTATTGGACAAAGAATAACCCTGCAGGCTCAGGCCATCTGAAATTTCCAAATATGAACTCCTTATTTCATCCTTTTAGAATGACAGTCCAAGCAGATTCTTATCGACAAAACAAAAAAGTCAAATTACTGCATGGCATAGCTCCATAACTCATAACTCAGTTTAATCATTTACACATGAATGCTTCCCCATATTTAAGTTGGCTGAAGTTAAAACTCCTCCCATTTCATAATGTGGGAAATATAATAAATGTTATTCAAAGGCCATCAGTAAAATGATTTCTTGTACTAGTTATGTGTATTTATCATAACTTAAAGAATATAAATGAAAAACTGTTAAATGAGTGGGTAATTATCTGTCCATCACACCTTTGTTTATATTTGAGAATAATGTCCATGATTGTTCCTTTCTAAACTGGGGATGGATACAATTGCCTTAAGAATTTCAAGGGATGCCTTAGTGTTAGCATCAGTGGTAATTAGCAATTGTGCAAGTAGTGTGTTGGAAAACACATCCATATATGTACATGTCAATAAAATACTTAAAAGAAATCTACTAACAACTATTTCTAAAATGTAAACTGGCTTATTTTCTTCTTCATTTTAAATAATCAGTAGAATGTGGAAAATTGCAATAAATGTTGACAGTCTCCAATGTACTTTCAAGTTTTTACCAGAAGTTGTACAGAGTGATACGAGTATACCACCCAACTGTCTTTTGGTTAGTGTCTGCATAGCTTTTTTCTTTTCTTTCCTTTTTTTAACATTTTTTCATTTTCAACTTACTTAGTTTAGCTTACTGAGTCTCTTGTGAACCACATATATTTGAGTCATTCTCTTCTTAATCCATTCTGCCAATCTCGGCCTTTAAAAAATTATTATTATTATTATCTTAGATCTCACAGATTTATTGGGCAGCATCCTATTCAGAAAGTAGAAGCAAGCTCTAGGGAGAGAGTGGAAAGGAAGGAGAAACTCACATCATGCAAATGAGGAAGGAAGTGAGGAAATGTTCTGAAAGCCTGACATTATGTTTCCATTTTTACAGAGGTGGGTATTACAATGTGGGGAGCAGACAGACATTGATTAGCATAGTATGTTGTGCATATGGGTACACTTGATGGTGTCCCACTGATCTCTTAGGCTCTTTTCACCTTTTATAATTCATTTTTCTCTCTACTCTTCAGGCTGACTCATTTCAAGTATCTTGTCTTTGAGCTCTGAGGAAGTATCTTTAAGTCTCCTCAGCCACCTTTGTCCAGTGGAATTAGAACAATGGCCACTCTCAAAGCTCGGCCACCAGAGATCCTAAGTAGCTTAACGAAAGTAGTGATCAGTGATCAGACCATGCCGCTACTCCTCCAGAATCTTGGAGAAGGGGATTTTTATGTCTCTCTCTAGTACATGCAAAATACATCCAAAGCCAGACTCCATTTCTGCCTGCTGTGAGAGGAGAGGATGGGCGACAGTCACCATTGTGCAGACAGAGCAATTTATTTGTATTTACAGCAGTTTATCAGCCTCCTCTTTACACTCTTCCATGTGGGCTGAACAATGTTCTACTGGACTCTGGAGATTCAAAGAGTTGATTCAGACAGTTCCTGTCTAGTCAATAATTGTTCTGGTGGAGGGGCTGATTCCTGGAGCTTCATACTCCACCATCTTCCATTAATTCTGTGAATTTTAGCTTTTACAATGAGATAATGAGTCATTATCATGTTTTAATCAATAGAGTACATGGGCAAGTGTACCTTTAAACAGGCTATTCTGGAGTAAAGAGGAAGTTACTTTGATAAATACAATACAAGAGAAATGGCATTTACTTAGACAGCTGGTACAAGAGCAGGTAGTACGTTAGCATCTACTCCATTTTCTCAGAGATTAACTTTGAAGCATCAGGTTTGATGAGTAAAAGCACATAGTGTAACAGCAAAGTCATTCCAACAGCTCATGAATAAGCTCTTATTCTATAGCTACTCACTATGTGACTGTGCTATGTAGATAATTCATAACAAGCAAATTTCTTAATAATAGTTTCCATGCATTAAGCAGTAGCTAAAATGAGCCACATCATATTTTAAATACTTTTTCTGTATCAACAAATTTAATTCTTATAAAAAATGCACTGAAGCAGATAGCATGATTATCTCCATTTTACAGATATGGAAACTGAGGCCAAAATGCATGGGATAAATTACTTGTCCAAACTCATATTCAAGTAAATAAAGAAGGCAGGTTTTACTTATTTGCCTTTTGAGAAAAATGAAAATTAAAAAAAAAACAACTCTGTGGAATTGCACCACACAGTGAACCCTAAATTATGCTATGGACTATAGCTAACAGTAAAATTATTTTAAAAATGTGCTTTCATCAATTGCAACAAATATGACACATTGATATAAGGTGTTAATAATAGGATGGTGTATTAGTCAGGGTTCTCTAGGGGAACAGAACCAATGGGAGATATCCGTAAGTATGATATTTTATAAAAGTATCCCAAGTAACTGCAAGGTGCACAAATTCTGTAGGACAGGCCAAAAGCTGGCAACTCCAATGAAGGTCTTTGATGATTCTACAAGAGAAGCTGTTTGACTGAACTGGAGAAATTCTCTCTTCTGACTACTCTTTTAAAGTCTTCAGCTGACTAGATTAACTGTCTCTCATTGCTGAAGACACTCTGCTTAGTTGATATTAGATGTAATCAGTCACAGATACAATCAACTTATTGATGATTTGAGTCTGCAAAATATCTATGCAGTAATAATTTAGGCCAGTGTTTGCTTGACCAGACAATTGGGCAACATTATATGGCCAAGTTGATACATAACCTACTCATTACAGATGGTATATGGGCATCCTGTATTTTAGGCATGATTATTCTGTAACCCTACAACTCCTCTAATTAAAAAAGGAAAAAAAGAAAACTCACTGTGAGGATGTGTCTACTGCAAGCCAGGCTCCTGGCACATTCGCTAGGTGAGCATTCCAGCGTGCAGTTTTCAGAGGGGAAGAAACCCTTTGGCACGTTTATACAGGTAAGGTCACCTCCTGACCTCACAGCCTAACCTTCTTTATCAGGATCCTCCCCAAGTAACTCTTGGCCCTTGAGGCAGTCTATTGACTGTTTTTAGAGCATCTACTGTGTGGGCTGGGTACTTTACACACATGATCCCTTTTAATTCTCACATCAGGAAGGGTTTTTGTCCCCATACCTTTGATGTTCAGAGAGGTTACATGATTTGCTCAAGATCATCCAGCTAATTAGAAGCAGACCATGAGATGTGCCAAATATATTGGGCTTCAATTGCTCAATGTTCTTTTAGAAGCTCCCCTCCACCCTCCTTCCATTCACTATACTCCTTCCTGAAAGATAAATATGAACAACAAATGTTAGGGTGATTGGGCAAGAAAGCTATGGGCAATAATGGAAAAATATGCACACGATGGCTGCATATGGAAGGTAAGGCAGAACATTTCCACTTCCAGAGAGAGCTGAGCCCATCTGACACAATTTCCTTCCCAGGCTCAGAATCCATCCTGGTGCAAACAAGCCCCACTCCCCTACACAATGTAAACTGCAGCTAATCCATCACTCCTCCATGGAGGACTGAAATGATGTGCAGGCTTCAGACAAACTGGTCACCCAGTACCCAGAAATTGTCTAGTGTTCTTGCCTCAGTTTCCCTCTCCCACAAAGCGGAATTAAAAAATACAAATAGGGAAACTGAGGACCTAAGTGGGATCTGGACAACAAAGAAGGGTGAGAAATCCAGGGACTCTAGACTGAGCACAGTAAGAAGAGAAAAAAAAGAAGGAGGCAGGACTTGAACAGGTTGGGTTCTCAACCACTTTGCACGCAACATTTACATATTCTAATATAGATACAGACATATTGTAATTATAGACATGGGTTCTTTTAAGATTTCAGGGAATATGATGCCATTTTCTGCCATTTTACATTCAACTTGTTCATCATTCAAGGCTCAAATCAAGAGCCATCTCTGCTAGAAAGCTTTCTTTTGAACTGTTTTCCAAAAAATCGCTAGTACTTTCTCCTCCTTTTGTACTTCTAAATCTCAATGCTTTTGCTTCTTCTATGATATTTATTCATCTTTTAAGCACTGAAATGAGTATACTATTTATTTGTTAAGCAGACACTCTGGAACATTTTGTATGTGCTACTGCTATAGGTTATTTCTATGGAAGAAATAAATAAAGTTAATGCTAAATCATAGGTTTGCCATTTTCTACCATGAAGCCATAAGTACCACATATTACTCTACATATTTTATATTCCCTTCAGTAAGATAAACATATATGACAAAAATAATTACAGCATCAATTTTATTGAATTAAAATCATATGCATTTCTCCAGTTCTCAAGTTCAGAAGTTTAGCCTTGTAATGACCTAGAAATGATTTTAAAAAGTGATTATGAATACCCCCACACTTACATGGAAGAAAATGACAGTAGAAAATTGTAGCTACTTGGTTATATCTAACTCCTTATGAAATATCAAGTTTTTCTTTGGCAAATCCTATCTTATCAGAAATACAGGAGGAACTTTAAACTTTTAAACATCTCTTTTCATATGATTGTGAACAAGGAGGTACTATCCTTATTGGAACCACGCCTAACAGGGTTTTAAAAACAAGTTTTGACATACATACTTTGCCACCTATCACCGTCATATAATATTATCAAACCAATTTAATTTGTTAGAATTTGGTTAATTGATTAGTGATCTTTGTCTTCTTTGGAAAGCTTACAGAACATAGAGAAACAAGTGCACATAAGCTTTGTGCTTTTTTTATACATCTCCATAATGAGACTTACCTGGGTAAGTTTACAAATGTGTAAAACTTTCAAATTAATTATGAATATTCTTGATTCTTAAAGACTAATATGTCATAATAATCAAATAAAGAATCAATGCATTTCACCCAAACATTTCAATAAATAGATGCATTGGGCTTGTGAGTATGTAAGCTATATGATATATATGGTGTTGTGAGGAGGATTGGGCAAGCTTATTTAGGTGAAGGGGAAGTTTACCCCACCTGCGTTAGACAATGAGAATGGAAATTATTAAGTGATGAAATGACAAACAGTTTAAAGACCTAGCTATTATATATATTATATGTGTGCAATATATTCACTGCATACAAATTTACCTTCCTCTAAGAAGGCTAGAGTCATAAAAGATCTAACTCTTGGTCTTTATAGGATAAAGTCAAGACATAAACATTTACTGAGTTTTTATATTGACAGTGAGGTTACTGATACAAGGTTTGAATGGCTGATGCATTAGAATAAAAGTGAATGACCATGGTTATCCATCAATGGTTTCATCACAAGTAAAAGGTGGTATGATAGGTACACTAAGGTGATAATTCCCATCATTCATGCATTCATCATGCATGTTAAGCAGCAATAATATTATAAAATTGTGTGTTAAGTCTTGTGACATATGAAAAAGCTAAGACATGGTAACAGAGATCCTAGAGTGTTTCTGTTACAAGAAATGTCATGAAATGATTGGACTATAGAGTTGAAGGAAAAAATATTATTTCATTAGAGTTTTAGATCATATGATAGGAAGCTTAGATGATGGTTAGGCATTACACATCTTTCAGGAAA
>PVIY010036545.1:0-25371 GCA_004026745.1 Myrmecophaga tridactyla | reverse complement strand
TAAACTGAAATCTCAGTCTTGCATGGTGTCTGCCATTAAAGTGAGGGCATTGATTGGAAAGGAGTGGGACCCTGAAAAATGGGATGGTGACATATGGATTGATAATGATGTTGGGGGCAAGGTTGAAACCCTAGGCCATGCTGAGTCTTCTCTAGATAACCCTGTAATAGTCTGCCCTGAGGACATAGCTGCCCCACCTCCAGCCTGCCTTGAGGAATTGGCTACCCAACCTCCTCCTGAAGGAATTAGCCCTAGAGTGATTAATCCTGTTTCACCAGATGAAACTGCAAATGAAGGCCCTGAAGCAAATGGCTTGGAAGATATTTCTAATTCTTTTCATGACCCACCCCCACCACCCCTCATTTTTTCTAGACCTATAACTAGACTAAAGTCCCAACAGGCCCCTAAAGGTGAGGTACAAAGTATCACACATAAGGAGGTACGTTATACTCCAAAAGAACTGTCTGAGTTTTCCAATTTATATAGACAGAAATTAGGGGAATATGTGTGGCAATGGATTTTAAGAGTGTGGGATAATGGTGGGAGGAATATAAGGCTGGATCAGGCTGAATTTATTGATATGGGCCCACTAAGCAGAGATTCTGCATTCAATGTTATAACTTGAGTGGTTAGAAAAGGTGTTAAAACTTGTTTGGGTGGTTGGTTGAAACATGGATCAAAAGGTGGCCAACATTACCTGAGGTTGAAATGCCAGAACTGCCCTGGTATAATGTAGATGAGGGGATCCAGAGGCTTAGAGAGATTGGAATATTAGAGTGGATTTATCATGCAAAGTCTGCTCTTACACCCCAGGAATGTCCAGAGGATGCACCTTTTACCAGAACAGTGAGATATAAATTTGTGAGTCTAGCACCATCATCCCTAAAGAGCTCTGTGGTTGCACTTCTCTGTAGGTCAGATATTACTGTAGAAACTGCTGTCACTGAGCTAGAATCCTTAAACACAATGGGGATGACAGGATCCTGAGTTGGCAGAAGCCAGGTGGCAGCACTTAATCACCAAAGGCAGGGTAGACGCGGCTATTATAATAGAGAGCAAACTCAAAGGAGGCATCAAAATTATATGACATGCAGAAATTTGTGGCATTGGCTGGTAAATCATAGGGTACCTAGAAATACAATAGAAGGGCAGTCTACTAAATTCTTGTTGGAGCTGTATAAACAAAAGAGTTCTAGGTCAAGGGAACAGAAGTCTAACCTGAATTACAAAAACACAGAGTCACGGCCCCTTAATCAATTTCCAGACTTGAAACAGTTTACAGACCCTGAGCCCCTTGAATGAAGGGAAGGGCAGGTCCCTATTGGGGAGAAACCTGTTACACTGCCACAAATTTATACTGTTAATCTTCCTCTAAGTCTTCCCCAAGGAGACCAATGGCCTTTTACCAGGGTAACTGTGCAGATGCCACCATGTTTGCCATGTGCCCTTCCAGCCAAGAGAGAAACGTTGAACATTGTTGGTCTTCTTGAACCAAGGTATCTTTCCCCGGATGCCTTAAATTGGACATTTCTATGGACTTGTTTTAATTGGGACATTTTCTCAACCTTAGAACTATAAACTAACAATTTATTAAATTCCCCTTTTAAAAAGCCATTCCATTTCTGGTATGTTGCATTCTGGCAGCTAGTAAACTAGACCAATTTTTATAAGAAAAGGCTGTGGAATTTTGTTGAACACTTTTTCAGTATCAATTGAGATGATCACATAATTTTTCACTTTCAATTTGTTAATGTGCTGTATTACATTAATTGATGTTCTTGCATTCCTCATATAAACCCCTCTTGGTCCTGTTCTATAATTCTTTTAATGTATTATTGGTTTCAATTTGTAGTATTTTGTTGAGAAATTTTCCATCTATGCTCATTAGGGAGATTGGCCTGTCATTTTCCTTTCTTATGCGTTTTTACTCAGTTTTGGTATTAAAATGATATTAGCTTCATAAACTGAGTTAGATAGTGTTCCTCTTTCCTCAATTTATTGGAAGAGTTTGAACAGGATTGGTGCTAGCTCTATTTGGAATATTTGATAAAATTCCCCTGTGAAGCCATCTGGCCCTGGGCTTTTCTTTGTAAGAAGATTTTTGAATCTCTTTACTTGTGATTGGTTTGTTGAGATCTTCTATTTCTTCCTGAGTTAGTGTAGCTTGTTTGTATGTTTCCAGGAATTTGTCCATTTCATCTAACTTGTCTAATTTGTTGACATACACTTGTTTATAGTATCCTTTTGTGATTTCTTTTATTTCTTCAGGGTCTGTTGTAATGCCCTCTTCTGATTTTTGATTTTGTTTATTTGCCTCATCTTTCTTTTTTAGTTGTCAGTCTTGGTAGTGGCCCAATAATTTTACTGATTTTCTCAAAGAGCCAACTTTTGGTTTTATTGATTCCCTATTGTTCTTTTGTCCTCCCATTCATTTAACTCTGTTTAATCTTTGGTAGTTCTCTTCTTTTATTTGCTTTGGTGTTAGTTTGCTGTTCTTTCTCAAGTTCTTCCAGGTGAGCAGTTAAGTCCCTGATTTTGCTCCTTCTTGTTTTTTTGTGCTTTTTTTTTTAACATGAGCAGGCACCGGGAATTGAACCCAGGTCCTCTGGCATCACAGGAAAGCATTCCTGCCTGCTGAGCCACCGTGGCCCACCCCCTTCTTGTTTTCTTAATACAAGCACTTAAGGCAATAAATTTTCCTCTCAGCACAGCCTTTGTTGCATCCCATAAATTCTGATATGTTGTATTCCCATTTTCATTCATCTGCAGATAGCTGTGCTTTAACTAGAAATTTCTTCTTTGATCCACTTTTTTTTTAAGAGTATGTTATTTAATTCCCATATATTTATGTATGCTCCTGTTCTTTGGTGGTTGTTGATATGCAGCTTCATTCCATTGTGATTAGAGAAAGTTCTTTGAATAATTTCAATGTTTCTAAAGTTTTAAAGGCCCATTTTGTGCCCTAGCACATGACCAATCTTGGAAAATATTCCATGAGCAATAGAGAAGAATGTATTTCCTGATGTTTTGGGTGGTAATGACATACATATATATATGTCCTCCTTTGCTATGATGTCTTTACATTTAAAGGCTATTTTGCCTGGTATTGGTATAGCTACTCCTGCTTTCTTTTCATTACAACTTGCATGGAACATCTTTTTTCCATCCTTTCATTTTCAGTCTATTTGTATCCTTGTGTCTAAGATGAGTTTCTTGTAAACAACATATAGCTGAATTATATTTCTTGATCAATTCTGCCAATCTGTAACTTTTAACTTTCAAGTTTAGTCCATTAGCATTCAAAGTTATTACTAAAAAGGCATTTCTTGAATTCACCATCTTACGTTTTGGATTTTATTTGTCAGATATATGTATTCTTTTCCCTCTTTCTGTTTTTATCCTTTAAGTTACCTTTACTGATGATCTTCAATTTTGTGCCCTCCTCCAGACCTTCCACAACTGTCTTTTTTTTTCAACTGATAGATCTCCCTTTAAGATTTCTTGTAGGGCCAGTCTCTTATTGACAGATTCCTTCAGGATTTGTTTGTCTGTGAAATTTTGAATCTTCCCCTCCATTTTGAATGACATCTTGGCTGTGTACAGAATTCTTGGCTGGAAGTCTTTCTCTTTCAGGATTTTAAATATATCATACCACTGCCTTCTTGCCTTCATAGTGCCTGTTGTGTACTCTGAGGTCAGTCTTATGTAGTTTCTCTTGTATGTAGTAGATTGTTTTTCTCTTGCCACTTTCAGGATTTTCTGCTTCTCTTCAACGTTTGACAGACTGATTAGTATGTGTCTTGGGGAGGGTCTATTTAGATTTATTCTATTTGGAGTTTGTTGAGCTTCTTTAGCCTGCATATCCATGCCTTTTATACAGGTTGGGAAGTTTCCCCCCATTATATCCTCAACTAATCTTCCTAGCCCTTTACTCTTCTCTTTTCCTTCTGGACACCAGTGATTCTCATATTTGCATCTTTTGTTTTATCCATCATTTCTCTGAGATCCAATTCAAATTTTTCCATCTTTTTTTGCCATTTGCTGTTTTGAATGCTTGAAATCAGTTGCCCTGTCTTCTAGTTCACTTATTCTTTCTTCTGCCTCTTCAAATCTGCTGTTTTATGTCTCTAGTATGTTTTTATTTGTTCTACAGCATCTTTAATCTCTGTGATATCTGCTATTTTTCTGTTTATTTGTTCAACTTCCTCTTTATTCTCTTCCAGTGTCTTCTTGGTCTCCTTTATGTCATTAACAATCCCATTAATTTTATTTAGTACATTTATGTGAACATCTCTGATTAGTTTTTCCAATGTCTGTGTTTCCTCTGATGATTTAATTTGGTTGTTAGGCTGTCTGCATCATAAGTTCAGTCATCTTCTGCTGCCTTTGTGGCATGTAAATATCTTGATTGATTTACTTTGGAATTTGATTTCCTTAAGTAGTCTAAAGTATTTGGGGTGGGGGTGGGGCAGGATGTAGGGCATGGAGTGGGACACAACAGTGTGATGATGTGTTGCAGTGCAGGTAGAGGCAAAGTTTGGGCATGCTATGCTGGTGCCTGTGAGCATGAGTACACTGCAACAGGAGGGGATGTGACTGTGTAGGTTCAAGAATCTTGGGGCTGAGGCCCTGGTGTATGCTGGTTTAGCATGTAGGGCCCTTTATGTGCATGTGCAGAGCTAGGGCAGCAAGTCAGTGTTGTGTCTGCGTGGTTTGGGGATGGATATGCCTGGCTGTGCAGGTCAGTGCTTTCCCAAAGTTGGACTGCATGGGTGGGTGTCATGTCTGGGTGCTGTGCGCATGTATGGAACTGGAACTACTATCAACTTATATATATGGGTGCAGAGCTCAGGGAAGGCAAGGTGGGGCTGCACAACTGTATGGACTGTTTTCAGGCATAGCCTGGTTATGAAGGTAAGCACCTGCAGCCTTTATGAGCTGGTGACTCACTGCCAGGGACTGGGAAGTAGGGCTCAGGAGGGGTGGGGTAAGCCTGCTCTTGCATAGGAGAAGTGGTTTGGGCTGGGACAGGTGTGTGTGCACTTGGGGTGGGAATGTGGGGTGGGTACACATTGGAGAGGTTGGTGGGACAAGGGTGCTTGCAGTGCAGGGAGGTGGGGCAGGTGACAGCGTTCAGGTACATAGGGTGTGGCATGAGTCATGGTTTGTGGTGCTGCACTGGTGATGGTAGCACATTCAAGGAATATGGCTTACCTTACTTCCTAGTCACTGTTTCCCTATTCATGCATTCCTGAGGGCTCCAGTTTTCTGTGTTAGGCTGTTTGCACCAGCCAGCCAGTCTCCAGTTCTCTGCTTCTCAGTACCTTAGCTTTTGCAACCAAGGCCACCCTATGTGATGCAGAAGACTCTCCCAGGTCACTTACACTCTGGAATCACCACCTCAGTCACCCTCCTGCCCCTTCTCTAGCTATTCCTTGAAGCAGGGTTGAACTCTATCTATGCTATTCCACCAACTTCTTAGAACTCAACTCTATTGTAATTATTATTTTGACCATTTTTAATTAATAAAAAAATTATCGCTAATGACTATAAACTGGTCTTAATTCTGTTCTTACTCCTTTCCTTTTCATTTCATAACAATGTTACAGTCATCATGCTAGGTACTGGAGTTGCAACAGAAAACAAGGCAACCACAATATACTGTGTAATACAAATCTTAATCATGGATCAAGCACTATCGTTTTCCAGGTTTCTTAAAGCAAATACCATGTAATACTTTGGCTTAAACAATGGGAATTTATTATCTTACAGTTTTGAGGCTGAAAAAATATCTAAAATAAAATATCAAGGTGATGCTTTCTCCCTGAAGACCAATTGTTTTCCCTTGGCTCCTCTGCCACATGGAAAGGCACATGGTGTCTGTTGGTCGCTCCTTTCTCTTTCACATTTTGTGGATTTCAGCTTTTTTCAAAAGCAGTTCTATTGTGATACTCTCACATACCAAACAATCCCTAGAAAGTATACAATCAGTGTCTTTTTTAAAAAAACTTTTTTATGGTATAGCATAACATATGTACAAGGCAAAGAAATAAAAAAAATCAATAGTTTTCAAAGAACTCTTCTGTTGCTTCCATGGGACTGGAGCGTGAAAGATATTAAGGAATGATGAGAGAGATAGATGGGATCAGGGGGTCTGAAGATCAGTGACCACAGACAACAGACAACTTTATTCTTAACCAGATCCTGCTTAAATATTGCAGGGTTTATGTGACAAAAAGCATGCACACATTTTGTGAGAAAACAGAGTTATTACTTTTCACTGTTTACTCACTCCCTACATACTAAATATAGCCATAAAGAACTTGGGGTTAAGAAAAAACAAACATCCTCTCCCTCCCAGACTGTTCTCCATTAAGCAGATAACAATCTCCACAGTTTACTGCCACTGCCACTCTGAAGCCAGTTGCTCCCAATAAATTCCGCAGGTCTTGTATTAACCCTCGCTCCTACAATTCCCCCTTTTTTATTTTATTAGCCAAGATGAATGTGCCTGTCTTAGGTTGCCCTTAAACTCTGAAGAAAGGGTTTTACCTGTCACTGGCTAACAGTCAAGCTTTCTGACTTTGATTCAGGAGGAAGCCAAGGGCTTTGCTTAGTCATGCGGCTTGCTGCTTTAAACTTTTGTTGTTTGACACAGCTGAGGAGGAAGAGAAAGCATAAACAGCCCCAAACCTAAGCCTATAGTAGTCAAAAACTGATGTGATTTCCACCAGTAAATAAGGTTATGATTTTTTAGCTCTTGGGTAAGTGATTGTATAACATCATCTCTGTTGCTTATATGTAAATTATTCTGCGATATTTCCAATACCCACTTTTGTAATTCTAAGATATCGAGACTTAAACTATCCAAATGCCCCAAGAGATGCCTTTTTACCTTTTCTCATTCTATTTCAGAATGATTATATCTTAAAGGGGTAATATAAAAATTGCTCTCATTCCAGTTACATTTTAAACTTTGTAAAAAATTTAAATTATACATTTGATCTCCAATATGAACCAATGCTGTCTCTATATCATTTAGTCTATTACTAATTTGCTCATCAATATGAGATTGACTATGCCACAGCTTACTGGCATTTTTATGCCATTCTCTAACATAATGCTATGTCTGCATAGTTTGATGTAATGCAGTTCCAGGGACCACAGCCACAGTGATAATTCCAATGAATCCAATGACAGCTGCAATAATAAGTCCAATTAGTCTCTTAGTCCTTTTAAGATATTCTTTTGCCAAATGGATCAGGATTTGTGTTTCTGGGGAGGATTGCCAAGATCTTGACATCTGCACTGGCAGCCAAATACTTCTTCTTCTCCTTGCTGCTATAATCATCTCATTTTCCTGCAACATAAATGCTTGGAGACAAGTGAATAGAGAACAATTCTCACAATTAAAAGTTTGATTTCTTATATGCATATGACTTTTAACAAATACATATGGATCTCTAGTACATATTTTCATATAGGGTTTATGGCTACTATTTAAAGAGAAGTTATAGTTACTAGAATTTGCTATAAAAACTGATCCCAGTCCTAGGAAAATTTTCCATAAATTTCTCTGACTAATGTTATATTTATCATCCCATGGATTTGGGACAAATCATCCTCTGTGTATTAAACTCTGATTTAGCTTACTTGTCCATATAGTCTCAGCTATCTCTGAGTTAGAGATGGGATCTCTTACAATTCCATAGGAATCATTAATTATGATAACTGCTCGATCCATATGACATAGCTGTCATCCATTCCAACTCTCTCTCTCATCTAATAGGCAAGTATCATTTGATTCCATAGAGTTAAGAGAGCGATATACATATAGGTAATTATGAGAATCATTCTTGATCTTAAACCATGTAGTTCAATTACTTATTGTCATACATAGTAATTCATTACCTATGCATATGGGTCTTTCTAAAAATGGAAGAGTTAAATTTGACACCATTTTTCCTTCTTCCTTAAGTAGTTTTGGAAGGCTTGAATTTACTGGACTTGGGAATCCTAAACTAGTATTCAGATATATTGGTAAAGTTGGATCTGTCCATGTTAGGGCCTGCAGCAGAGGTGGGTTAGGAATATAAACCCAATAAGTATAATTATGTCCCTGTCCTTCAGCAATTAAAGTTACATGTCCTATAATGTACATTACCCATTTAGTTATTTTTGTCTGGGTCGACATGTCTGGGTTTTATGCTTTTTGAGGGAATCCAAACTGAGGTTCTGTCATCTGTAATGACAAGAGCAAATTCCATACCCCACACCTTTATCATTCCTGGTTTCCACAAATAGTACAAAATTTATGGAATTGCTTTTCTGTATAAGCAGGACCATTGCGATTAGTATATGCTCTTCTATGCATGATAAAAAGGGGATTAATTTGACTTCTGACTAATGTTTGTAAATGTAAAAACATTTGGGATAATTCACCTCCTTCAAATAAAAAAGCTGTCTCAATGTGAGTAACTGTTTGGCAGACATATTCAGAATCAGAAACAATATTAAGAGATTGTGGAAAATTCTGCAATACTTGAATTACAGCTCCTAATTCAGTGCACTGAGCTGAGGTATAAGGCATTTTCCAACTTTTGTTTTCCCCTTGGGGTGACATATGCTGCCTGCCCATTACTACTACCATCAGTAAAGATGGTAATGGCTTCCTCTAGCAGGGAAGCCCAAACTATTTTGGGCAAAATCCATTGTGTTCTTTTTAGAAATTGTAAAACCTTTGACATAGGCAAATGATCATCAATTTGTCCTTTAAAATCACTTAATGCTATTTGCCCAGAAGTATTGAAGATAAATAGACTTTGAAACTCTTCCTATGTGAGAGCACACACTATGTGATTAAGATCATGACCTCTTAATTGACAGTATCTTTGGCAACCTTTGGCTATTAAAGAAATGATTTTTTTTGCAGATATGTATTTAAACATTTTTGTCAATTGTTTGGTAAAAAAAATCCATTCTAAGACACCATCTTGCCAAAATAGGTCTGTGGGAAATTGCAAGGTAAACAAAATAATAAAATCAACAGACTTTTCTAGATCTATTTGAACAATCTGTCCTTCTTGAATATGTTGTTCAATTAATTGTAATTCTTGTTCAGTCACAGCTGTTAACTGCCTTTTGCTTAATAAATCAGAATTTCCTTGTAAAATATCAAACAGGTTCTGTAACATATAATTAGGAATCCCTAAAGTGGCAGGTAGCAAAAATGAAAGCAGAGTAAGTGTCAATAGCAACATGTACCCATAGTAAATGACCAGATTTTGTAAAATGAGTTCATTGGATTGATTGAAAAGGAATGCAGGAATGAGGATTCTTTATAATTGGCTGTGTGTTTTTAGTAATTTTAAATTTATTTCATGCAGTTTTTATGATATTTTCCCACAATAGTGACCAAATTCCAATTTGCTTACATGACTAGGCCCAGTTGGGTCCTCTGGGAACTGGCTAGGGACCAAGAGGAGCTTCCTGGGACCTAGACATCTTTGTTAAAGTACACCTCCTTCTGGGAGGATAGCCAGTCCTCCCAGCTAGAGTGTGCATTTTGACTGTTTCTTACCAAGGTCACACGATAGCAGCATCAGTTGCATGTAATGGCAACATCAGGTGAACAGAACAGACTCCACAGGTATATTTTTCCCTTGCATTCAGCCATCGAATCTTATCTGCTCCCAACATAAGCCATGGTTATTTGGGGATAAATTTACTTTATACATATGTAGTTTATATAAACACTGGACAAAGCATTAAAATATTTTGGCTTAAAGGAATTTAGGTATTTATACGATTTGAATATTATTTAGCCAGTAATAGATTCATTTACAGCAATATTACTTAGATTAATAGATTAAGCCACCTGGTTTGGGGCAAGAAAAGAAACAGTTTTTTGCCAATATAATGATACCCAGGAGAAAATCGGTATTTTTTTATGCAGATAATGACATGATAAGTTAATTTGATAAAACCGACTCTTTCCTTTTTACACTGATTATCTAGTAAAAAATTTTTATATCTTTTCATTAGAACTAAGAGTCCAAGAAAATGTTGTCATTTTAGACTCATTAAATTTTTCTTGATTTTCACCATAATTTCCGTTTTTAAAAACTCTCAGCAATTATTATATTAGCTCAGGCTTTGTCCTACATTTTTCTCATTTTGTAACAGTTATTCATTTCATCTTAGGATAAAACTATTCTTTTTCCTATTAATAAAAATACATCTTTTATATTTTTCATACTTAAGTCATTATTTTAAACAAATATATAATCACATATAATTACCATCAAAATTAAATTTGTTAGAATAATGTTAAATACTTAAAATACTTTAGTTAATGCATATTTGAAACATCAATATATAGTTTTTAACAAGAATTTTCAGTTTTAAAGTTCTTAAAATACATTTCTTTTTCAAATATGAATAGAAGCTAAACTCATGGCCAGTTTCCAAATTGCTGTTTGTCGAGGATCTAAGTTAACAAAAGGAGATGGGGCTACCATTTCCATAAGATTTTATTTGTAGCATTGGTATAAATTTCAGTAGAACTTAACAAAGCACTGAGTCAGAACTACAGTCCTGAATTGCATATCCCCTAGGGGACCAATCTGTTACAATTCCATGGGAACCATTAATGAGTACTGACTTTTGTTCAGTATGGCATTGTTCCTATTGAATATTTTCTGACTCAGGTGTATATGAATTTTTATATAAAAACAGTTCATTAAGAACAAGCTCAGAAATTATTTTTTCTTTATCTTGCTCTGCTAAATGTATGGTAAAGAAGCAATCTTTTAAATCTATCATAATAATAGAGCAATTTTTAGGAATTATAGAAACAGGAATATTTTCCCTGTTTTGTTATGCTCACTACAAAGCCTTTATAACCAATGTCCATTACTTGAGATTTAAAATATTATGGCCTTAAGGCTGAAACAAATAACAATGCTTCTGTACTAAAGAAAAGAGCTCTAGTGACTCTGAAGTCTTCATTGAGACCCCTGTAGTTTCTAACAATGCTTTTAACACACAAACATACTCCTCCAGCAGCTGCCCATTGTGATTACGCATTACCCTGATGCTACAAGGAAAATGCTTACTTACCAATATGACTCTTCTATCAGCTGGACAAACATCCCTCTAACGGAGAGTTTTCCTTGGTTCCTCAATATTGTTTCAGAGTCGTCTTCTTCTTCAGGCCCCACATTGGGTGCCAGATGTTACTTCCACGGGACTGGAGTGTGAAGGATATTAAGGAATGATGAGAGAGACAGATGGGATTAGGATGTCTGAAGATCAGTGACCACAGACAACAAACAACTTTATTCTTAACCACATCCTGCTTATATACTGCAGGGTTTATGTGACAAAAAGCATGCAAGCATTTTGTGAGAAAACAGTGATTACTTTTCAGTGTTTACAGCCAACATACTAAAGATAGCCATAAAGAACTTGGGGTTAAAAAAAAAGCAAACATTCTCTCCCTCCCAAACTGTTCTCCATTAAGCAGATAACAATCTCCACAGTTTACTGCCAGCACCACTTTGAAGCCAGTTGCTCCCAATAAATTCGGCAGGTCTTGTATTAACCCTTGCTCCTACACTCTTCAAAAAGCAGTTTCAGGATAGATCACAGAGTTTTTCATGTGATACCATATGATCCTCTCATATTTTTCTTCTAGCTGCTCCAGAATATAGGAGGCTAGAGGGCCTAAATGCTTTTTTTTATCATCACAATAGACATTTTTTCTTTCTTTTTTTGTGAACAAAAGCATATATACAAAAAAGCTATAAATTTCCAAGCACAGCACCACAATTAGTTGTAGAATATATTTCAGACTTTCAGATGGGTTGCAATTTCACAATTTTAGATTTTTACTTCTAGCTGCTCTAAAACACTGGAGACTAAAAGAGATATCATTTTAATGATTCAGCATTCATATTCATTTGTTAGGTCCTATCTTCTATGTATAATTCCAGCATCAACTTTGATCTTTCCATACCTCTCATTAGGGTTGTTTGGACTATGAAAATTCTAAATTTTTGATATTGGAAGGGTCTGTCACTAATGTGGGGTAGGGAGATGGAACTATGTGATGTTCTGGAGAGATTGGGCTATGTTCCAGGACTTACCTTGTCCAGGGACCCATCTGGAGGTTGTAGGTTTCTGGCTAGTTACTGTAGTGCCTGGGATCCTTGTGGAATCTTATAAATTGCCCTAGGTGCTTTTTGGGATTGGCTGGAATGGTCCTGGTTGGGGGTTGGCAGGTTATGATAGGTAGAATGGTGTACCTGAAGCTTGCATAAGAGCAACATCCACAGTAGCTTCTTGACTCTATTTGAACTCTCTCTGCCACTGATACTTTATTAACTACACTTCTTTCCCCCAATTGGTCAGGATGTAATTGTTGATCCCGTGGTGCCAGGTCTGGATTCATCCCTGGGAGTCTTCTCCCACATCACCAGGGAGACTTTCACCCCTGGATGCCATGTCCCACATAGGGGGGAGGGCAATGTATTCACTTGCAAAGTTGGGCTTAGAGAGACTGAGATCATATCTGAGCAACAATAGAGGTCCTCCAGAAGTAACTCTTAAGCATGCCTATAGGTAGTCTAAGCTTCTCTGCTACCTATACAAACTTCTCAAGAGTAAGCCTCATGATTGAGGGCATGGCCTATTGATTTGGGTGTCCCTAAAGTTTGACACAGAATCTGGGGATACTCTGATGGTAAGGTTTAATAGCTCCATTGTCTTTCTCCCCTCCCTCAGGGGACTTTGCCATTACTTTTCATTATCTGGTTAATAAACTCTAGGATGTTTCTGGCATTACAATAATTATACTAATAACAGGCAAAATAGACTTTAAATGTAAAGGCATCATAAGAGATGAAGAAGGGCACTATATCCTAACTGAAGGTCAGTTCACCAAGAAGATATAACAATCATAAATGTTTATGCTCCCTATGGGAGTTTAAACTCGCAAAGTTTAGACTTGATAGTAGCTCCAAAATACATGATGCAGACATTGGCAAAAGTGAAGGGAGTAATAGATGTTTCAACAATAATAGTAGGAGAATTCAATGCACCACTCTTCACTATAGATATAACAACCAGACAGAAGATCAACAGGGAAACAGAGAAGTTTGCACTCCAAAGCACAAGGTTATACATTCTTCACTAATGCTCATGGAATATTCTCCAGGATAGAACATATACTGGGGCACAAAACAGGTCTTTACAAATTAAAAAATATTGAAATTATTCAAAGCACTTTCTTTCAAAGTTATTACTGAAAAGGCATTTCTTGATTCCACCATCTTATCTTTTTAATTTTATTTGTCAGATCTATTATTCTTTTCTGTCTAACTCTTTGTGATCTTTAAATTACCCTTATTGGTAGTCTTCAATTCTGTGCCCTCCTCCAGACCTCCTTCTCCTGTTCACTTTTTTCAGCTGGCAGAACTCCTTTTAGTATTTCTTGTAGGGTCCATCTCTTGGTAACAAATTCTTTCAGTACTTCTTTGTCTGTGAAAGCTTTAATCTCTCCCTCAATTTTGAAGGACAATTTGACTGTGTACTGAATTCTTGGCTGGAAGTTTTTCTCTTTCAGGATCTTGAATATATCATACCACTGCCTTTTTGCCTCCAGGGTGTTAATTGAGTAGTCTGAACTCAGTCTTATTTGATTTCCCTCATATGTAGTAGATTGTTTTACTCTTGCCATTTTCAGGATTTTCTGCTTCTTTTCAACATTTGACAGACTGATTTGTATGTGCCTTGGGGAAAGCATATTTGGATTTATTCTGTTTGGAGTTCTTTGGGTTTCTTTGACTTGTGTATTTATGTCCTTTATGAGAGTTGGGAAGTTTTCCCCCATTACATCCTCAACTACTCTTCCTAGCCCTTTACTCATCTCTTCTCCTTTTGGGACACCAATGATTCTTTTATTTGCATGCTTTGTTTTGTCTATCATTTCCCTGAGTTCCTATTGAATTTTTTCCATCTTTTTTGCCATTTGCTGTTTTGAGTTTTTTAAGTCAATTATCCTGTCCTCTATATCACTTATTCTTTCCTCTGTCTGTTTAATTCTGGTGTTGTGTGCCTCTAGTATGTTTTTTCTTTGGTCAAAAGAGTATTTAATCTCTGTGATTTCTGCTATTTTTCTATTTATTCTTTCAAATTCCTCTTTGTGCTCTTCTACTGTCTTCTTGATCTCGTTTATGTCATTTGCTATCCTGTTTATTTTATTAAGTAGAGTTGTATAAACACCTTTGATTAGTTGTTCCAACGTCTGTGATTCCTCAGGTGATTTGTCATTAGGCAGGGCTATATCTGTCTAAATTGTGATATGCTTAGTGATCTTCTGTCTTCATCACTTGTAGATATCTTGATTGATTCACTTTGGGAGTTGATTTCTTTCAGTAGTCTAAGGGTTTGTGTTTGTGGAATGGTTGTACTGCAGGTAGCAGGTCATGGGATGGAGCACTCAGTATGGTGATTTGTTTTAGGGCAGTATGGGTCCAGGTTGGAGATGTTAAGCTGGTGCTTGTGACCGTGGGTGCCCAGCGGCCAGGGAGTATGTAGGTTTGTGGGTGCACCAGTCTGGGAATGTAACCGTGGTGTGCATTGGTCTAAGGCACAGGGGGCTTTTGGTGCATGCATAGAGCTGTGGCAGCAGGTCAGCATTATTCCTTTTTAGTTTGGGGCAGATGTGACCCAATTGTGCAGGTCAGTACTTTCTCAGAGCTGGGACATGAGGCAGAGGGCTGTGTCCATGTGCAGTTCTAGTACTGCTGTGAAGTGCAGTTCCCAGATATGAATGACATGATTGGGGGCCTGTGCACACGCATGGCCTGGAAGTGCCATAAACAGATGTGCCGAGCTCAGGGAGGGTGGGGTAAGGCTGCACAACACTATGGGTGTTGGGAGGTAAGCTAGGTATAGAGGTTATTACCTGCAAATTTTATGTGCTGGTAACAGCCTGCTGGGAACAGGGAGAGGGAGGTAGTGCTTGGGAGGGGTGTAGAAGAGGTGGGTTGGGCTGCACTTGGAGTGGGGGTGTGGGGCAGATAGATGCAGTGGGGGCTGGTGGGGGGGCACCTGGAGTATGGGGAATGGAACCGGGTGAGGGGGTTCAAGTGCAAGGGGTGTCAGGTGAGTCACCAGTGATGCGGTTGCACTGTGAGTGTAATGTGCCCAAGGAATACAGCCTGGCATACTTCCTAGTCCTGTGTACATGTCCATGCACTCCCATGGGCTCCACTGCTCTGCAGCTCTGTGCCAGGCTCCAGCTTTCTGCCCCTCAGTTCCTTGGCCTCTGCAACTAGGGCTGACACATGTGGTGCAGAAGGCTCTTCCAGGTCAGCCACACTCCTGAATTGCTGTCTCAGCTGCACTCCTGTCCCTTCTCTAACTTTTCCATGGAGCAGAGTGTTTTTGTTTGCTAGCTGCCAGAATGCAATATACCAGAAATGGAATGACTTTTAAAAGGGGAAGTTTAATAAGTTGCTAGGTTACAGTTCTAAGGCCAAGAAAATATCCCCATTAAAGCAAGTGTATAGAAATGTCCAATCTAAGGCATCCAGAAAAAGATACCTTGGTTCAAGAAGGCTGATGAAGTTCAGGGTTTCTTTCTCAAGTGAGAAGGCACATGGTGAACACAGTCAGAGTTTCTCTCTCATTTGGAAGGGCACATGGTGAACACGGAATCATCGGCTAGCTTCTTCTCCTGGCTTCCTGTTTTATGAAGCTCCCTGGGAGGCATTTTCCTTCTTCATCTCCAAAGGTCTCTGGCTGGTGGACTCTGCTTCTCATTAAGTACTTCAATGCACTGCCTTTTTGCTTCCATAGTTTCTGGTGAGAAATTGGCATATAATCTTATTGAGCCTCCCTTGCACATAATGCATTGCTTTTCTTTTGCAGCTTTCAGAGCTCTCTCCTTGACCTTTGCATTTGTAGTTTGAACGATATGTGATTGTGGATATTTTTCATCAGATTTATTGTGTTTGGTGTTCTCTGGGCTTCTTCTATGTGAATATTCATGTGCTTTGCTAAGTTTGTGAGGTTTTTTGTCATTATTTCTTTTAGTAGCACTTCTGTCCCTTTCTCTTCTTTTTCATCTTCTGGGATGCCCATAATGTGTATGTTTGTAGTCTTGATAGTATTCCAGAGGTGTTCTAGGCCATTTTTGCTTTATATAATTTTTTTTCTCTCTTTGCTCTGCAGACTGACTCATTTCAATATTCTTGTCTTTGAGTTCACTGATCCTTTTTTCTACAAGCTCCAATATACTGTTGAAATCATCTTGGGCATTTTTCATTTTAGTTGTGGTCTTCAATTCCAGTAGTTCTGCTTTCTTCTCTTTTCAAAACTTCTATCTCAGGTGGACCACAGGGTCTCAGTGACAGAATTCTCACCTGCCATGCCAGAGACCTGCGTTCAATTCCCAGTGCCTGCCCATGCAAAACACGCATGCACACACACACAGAAAACTTCATTGAGATTTTAGTATTTTCACTCATTATTTTCTTGATGTCCTTTCATTTTTTCTCTATATTTTACTTTATCTTCTTGTGCATATTGAAAATAATTTCTAAAAGTCTTTTTCTAGTATGTTCACAGTCTTGTCTTCTTTGTTGATATTTTCTGGATTTTTATCCTTTATTTTTGGGTGTAGTATCATAATTTCCTGTTTCTTTGTCTTGTAATCTTTTGTTGCACTCTGTACATTTTAATGTTTTAGAACATTAACTCTGGGATTTACTTCCTGAGTTATCTGCTTTTCGAATGTGTACCCAGATGGTCATTTAATTGAGTTTCAGAAGTTAACAAAACTGAGGAAACCTAAGCAAAACCACCTTTCACTGTACTTGCAAATTGACTTTGCCTTGCCAAAGCCATCAGAGTTCAGCCCTCCAAGGAGAAAGGATGTCTAAAGCAAATGTAGAATATAGGGTCCACCCTGTCTTCTCTGGTCATATGCTTTGTCTTGGGCCTAGTGGTTTAGGATTTCCCATTTTTCCAGGAGTTTAAGTGCCCCCTCTACTTCCCAGGAAACAGACCTTAACTTCTCCTAGTGGTTTCACTAGTATTTAAAACCTGTAAGCCTTTGTCCCAGGCCACCTGAATCAATTGCTTTTTATATTGCTTTAGTTGTCTCAAGCTGCTTTTACCTGGAGGGAACATTCTGAGGAGTGGGGAGAGCACAACAGAGAGGAGTTTTCCAAGTCAGTCTTTCCCACCTTGCACAAGGCCAAGTGTCCTCAAATGAACTGCCCTGGAGAGGAGATGAGGGAGCAGCCTACAAAGGGACCAGGAGTTTCTTCACTGGCTCCCAAAAGCTGTGCTTTCTTGACTTGCCCTTTGCCCAGCAAATACAACCCTTTGTCATCCACAGCTCTTATCAAGTGTATCATATTTAAATCTCCTTCACTGTCTTTCTTTGGGTAGGTTGGAACAATGACATCCTTCAAATTTGGGTCCCTAGCAGTACAGTCACTAATTAAAAGCAGTCAGGAGCAATTGGACCATGCCTCTCCTCCCAATCTTGGAGAGATGGATTTTTATGTATTTCTCTGGCATCAGCAAGCCAAGCCTGGGGATGGACCCCACCGCTGCCTGCTGCCAAAACAAGAGATAGGTGACAGTAACCACCTCATGAAAGGGAGCAATTTACTGGTAATTTCCCATAATTCACCAGCATTTTCTACTTTTCCTTGGATGCTGTGCAGTGTTCTATTGGAATCTGGAGTTTTGAAATAGTTGATTCAGAAGTTCCTGCCTGTTTAATGTTTTTATTTTCTGGTGGAGGGACTGATTCCTGGAACTTCCTGCTTTGACAACTTCCCACAATTCCTGTTCACCCATTTTATAATGTGATTATTTGTCTTTTTATTTTTATATAGTAACAGTTCTTTATACATTCTGGATACTAGGCCCTTATCAGATATACGATTTGTATGTATTTTCTCCCATTCTGTGGATTATGTTTTCATTTTCTTGGTGACATCTTTTGACATATGAAAGAATTTAATTTTGGTGAAGTCCAATTTATTAAATTTTTCTTTTGTTATTTTCTGTTTTGATGTGCCTAACCCAAGTTCACAAAGATTTACACCTATCCACTCATATGAATTTATCATTTTAGCATTTATATTTAGGGCTATCATCATTTTGACATAAATTTTCTAAATTAAATGAATAAAGGGCACAACATCATTCTTTTGCATTTGGGTATCCCATTTGCTCAGTATTATTCGCTGAAAAAATAATTATGTCCCCATTAAATTTTTCTAGCACACTTGTGGAAAATCAATTGATTACAAATGTAAGGGTTTTATTCCTAGACTCTCAATTCCATTTTATTGTTCTATATATCTATTCTTATATACCATAATCATAAGTGTTTGATAAGTATAATTTTGTGACGAGTTCTGAAATTGCAAAGTGTTTAATAAACTTTTTTCATTTTCAAGTTTGTTTTGGCTATATTGAGTCTCCTCCATTTCCACCTGATTTTTAAGATCAGCTCATCAATTTCTTCAAGATAATTCAGCTGGCATTTTGATATGAATTCTGTTGAATTTGGATAACAATTTGAAATCATTTGAATCTTTAAAAGCATTGCCTTCTAATCTATGAACATGGCATTTTCTCCCACTTATTTATGTCTTTGAATTTTTCAGCAATCTTTTATAGTTTTGAGAATATGTTTTGCAATTCTTTTATTAAATTTATTTCTAAGTACTTGTTCTTTTCCTAATTAAATAATTTGTAGATTTACAGAATAAGTATGCATAGAATACAAGATTACCCCAAACCACCTTATTACCAATATCTTTCAATGGTGTGGTACATTTGTAACAATTGAGGAAAACACATTTTTGTAATTGTATTGTTAACTACAGTCCATGGTTTAACTTAGGGTACATTATATGCATTGTGTAGTTCCATGGATTTTTTTTATTGAGAAGTCTTCACACATGTACATTCTGTACATGGTGTACAATCAATGGCTAACAACATCATCACACACTGTGTATTCATCATGATGATCATTTTTTACAACATTTGCATCACACCAGGAAAAGAAATATAAAGAAAAAAAACTCTCACACATGCCATGCACCTTACCCCTCCCTCTCATTGATCACTAGTGTTTCCATCTACCCAATTTATTTTACCATTTGCCCCAACTATTATTTATTTATTTTATCTGTATTTTTTGCTCATATATCCATACCCTGGATATAAGGAGCATCAGACACAAAGTTTTGACAATCACACAGTCACATTGTAAATGCTATATCTTTATACAAACATCTTCAAGAATCTAGGCTACTGGAACACAGCTCAACAGTTTCAGTAACTTCCCTCTATCCACTTCAATACAGTATAAACTAAAGTGGGATATCTATATAATGCATAAGAATAACCTCCAGTAAAACCTGCTAACTATGTTTGAAATCTCTCAGCCACTGAAATATTATTTTGTCTCATTTCTCTTTCCCACTTGTTGGTCAAGAAGGCTTTCTCAATCTCTTGATGCCATGTCCCAGCTTATCACAGCTTTCTGTCCCATGTTGCCAGAGATATTTACACCCCTGGGAGCCATGTCTTACTTCCCTTACATGGGAAGGAGGGCAGTGAGTTCACTTGTTGAGTTGGCTTAGAGAGAAAGGTCACATCTGAGCAACAAAAAATGTTCTCTAGGAGTGACTCTTAGGGCTAAAGTTAAGTAGGTATAGCCTATCCCTTGCTGGAATAAGTTTCACAGCAGTGAACCCCAAGGCTAAGTTTTTTTGTTGTCCTTACTGCTTGCAAGAATGTCAGAAATTCTCCAAATGTGGAAGTTGAATATTTCCTCCTTTCACCCCATTCTCCCAAGGGGACTTTGGAAATACTTCTTTATTAACTGCATGTGGTAGTTAGAGTCAGGTGTCAAATTGTCTAGGTGAAGGTGCCTAGATTTATTGCTGTGGACATGAGCCAATGGTGTGTGAACCTCATCTGTTGCTGGTTATATCTGCAGTCAGCTAGGAGGTGTGCCTGCTGCAATGAATGATGCTTGATTTAATTGGTTGGTGCTTAAATGAGAGAGCTTAATGTAGCATAGCTGAAGCAGCTCAGCATACCTCATCTCAGCCCTCACAGCTCAGTGCAGGCCTTTGGTGATGCAGAAAGGAATTACCCGGGGAAAGTTGTTGGAACCCAGAGGCCTGGAGAGAAGGCCAGTAAAGATCACCCTGTACCTTCCCACATAAGAAAGAACCTTAGTTTAAAGTTAGCTGCCTCTCCTCTGAAGAACTAATGAAATAAATCCCCTTTTATTAAAAGCCAGTTCATCTCTTGTGTGTTGCATTTTGGCAGCTAGCAAACTAGAACACTGCCCAAACTGGAATATATTAGGGCATCACACTAACCTGGACAAACCAACAAAATTTCATGCCTTATTCAAGATTCCATGTACTTATGGTGTAAACTAAACTGACCATACAAGTTAGATTAGGAAGTGCATTACCCAAAATATAAATTTTGTGCCAAATAAACATCTCCCCCTTTAGTTTCACACAGAAGATAAAGTTTTAAAATATGGATGATACAATTCTTTACGCAGTCTTCTAATGTACCTTAGTCCTATCCAGACCAGCTCAATGTCTAATCACTTTTCAACTTTATAAACAGTTCATGTATGGTGTACTGTTCAGTTTCATAGCTTCAAAGCTCTAACTGAGTCTCAGTTGTTACATAGATACTTGAGTTTCTGGGAAAGACCATGTTACTTACAAACAGCTATCTCAGAATTTAGAATAATAGTTTCACCTCCTGAATATATGTGAGTGCTGTAAGAGTTTACAATCTAGGAACTCTTACAATAAGCCTGAACATGATAACACATGCTCTTGACTTTAGTTCACTGAATTTTTATATTTTAGATAGTCCATATGATTGAGGCATGTTAACATTCATCTTCTTGTTCCTGACATTTCATTCAACATACAGCTCTTAAGGTTCATTCATCTAGTTGCATGCCTCACAACTTCATTTCTTCTTGGGACCATTCAGTAGTCCATTGTATGTATACAGCATAGTTTCCCCTTCCATTCCTCATAATTGTACCCTTACTTCCATTCATTGTGGATCAGGAACACTGTGCCAGAAACACCAGTGTACAAATGTCCATTTGTGTCCCCACACTCAGTTTTTCCAGGTATGTACTGAGCAATGGGTTTTCAAGATCATATGGCAACCCCACTTCAAGCCTCCTGTGAAACCACCACACTGCCCTCCAAGAGGCTGCACCTCTCATTTCCTTACCAACAGTGAATAGGTACAACTCTTTCTCTGCATTTTCTCTAGCACTTGTTTCTCTTTGTTCATTTTTAAACAGTTTCACACATCATACAATCCAGCCTAAGTGTATAGATGTGCTTTCACCACTGTACTATATCTGAAGACATTTCCTTTTCTTCCACAAAGAATCCATACCCATTTCCCAATCCCCCAACTGCTGACATTTAGTTTTAGCATAGTGCCTTTGTTACATTAAGTGGAAGGGTATTACAATATTACTATTGCTGATAGACCCTATCTTACATTAATTGTACTTTCCCCCATATACCATCTATTTTCAACCCCTGCAATACTGACATTCATTTGTTCTCCCTCATGGGAAAACATTTTTTAATTTGTACATTTAATCACCATCATTGTACACTCTAAGCATTCCTAAATAATACCATCTCAGACTTTATCCTCTGTTTTTCCTTCTGGTTTTATACATGCCCCCAGACCTTCTACCTTTATCATACTCACATTCAGCTTCATTCAGCACACTTATTGTGCTATATTCAGGTAGTATTGTGCTATCCACTTCTGACATTTTACAGGCAGTCCTGTTACACAATATATATTCTTTCAGCATCAATTGCCCAATTTCTACCCTATTTCTACTACCTGATAACCTGTGTTCTTAATTTCAACTCTCCAAGTTCACACATTAGTGTTAGTTCATATTAGTGAGACCAGACAGTGTTTGTCCATTTGTTTCTGGCTAATTTCACTCAGCATAATGTCCATCCATGTTCTTACATGCTTCATGACTTTATTCTGTCTTAGAGCTGTGTAATATTTCATTGTGTGTGTATATATATATGTCACAGCTTGTTTAGCCACTAATCTGTTGATGGACATTTGGGATTTTTTCATCTTTTGGCAATTGTAAACAATGCTGCTATAAACGTTGGTGTGCAAGTGTTCATGTGTCCTTGTCCTCATGTCCTCTGAATAGATATCTACCAATGGGATTGCTGGATCATATGACAATTCTATACTTAGCTTCCTGAGGAACCACCAAACTGCCTTACTGAGCAGTTGTACCATTTTACATCCCCACCAACAGTGGATAAACATGCCTCTTTGTCCACATCATCTCCAGCACTGGTCATTTTCTGTTTTGTTTTGTTTTTTGATAATGGCCATTCTATTGTGCATCAGATGATATCTCATTGTGGTTTTATTTGCATTTCCCTAATAGCCGGTGAAGTTGAACATCTTTTTGTGTGCCTTTTAGCCATTTGTATTTCCTCTTCTGAGAAGTTTCTGTCCATGTTTTTGGCCATTTTTAATTGGGTTGTTTGTTGTTGAGTTGAAGAATCTCTTTATGTATTGTGGTTACTAAACCCTTATCTGATATGTGGTTTCCAAATATTGCCTCCCATTACCTAGGCTGCCTTACTTTCTTGACAAAGTTCTTTGATGCACAGAAGTGTTTAATTTTGAGGAGTTCCCATTTATCTATTTCTTTCTTCAAAGCTTGTGCTTTGGGTGTAAGATCTATGAAACCACCACCTATTACAACTCTTATAAAATATTTCCCTACATTTTCTTCTAAAATTTTTATGGTCTTATGTCTAATGTTTAGGTCTTTCATCCATTTTTAGTTAATTTTTGTATGAGGTGTGAGGTATGGATCCTCTTTCATTCTTTGCATATAGATATCCAGTTCTCCAAGCACCATTTATTGAAGAGGCTGCTCTGTTCCAGGTGAGTTGGCTTGACTGCCTTACCAAAGATCAATTGTCCATAGATGAGAGGGTCTATATGTGAACACTCTATTTGATTCTCTTGGTCAACATGCCTATCTTTATGCCAGTATTATGCTGTTTTGACCACTGTAGCTTCATAATATGCTTTAAAGTCAGGTAGTGTGAGACCTCCCACTTCATTTTTCTTTCTCAAGATATTTTTAGCTAGTCAGAGCATCCTGCCCTTTCCAATAAATTTGGTTATTGGTTTTTCTAATTTGGAAAAGTAAGTTTTTGGATTGAATAAAAGTAAGTTTTATTGGTATTGAATCAAATCTATAAATCAATTCCAGTAGAATTGACATCTTAACTATATTTAGTCTTCCAAGCCTTGAACACAGTATGTCCTTCCATTTATTTAGGTCTTCCATGATTTCTTTTAGCAATTTCTTGTAGCTTTCTGTGTTTCAGTCTTTTGTATCCTCAGTTAAATTTATTCCTAAGAATTTCATTCTTTTGGTTGCTATTAGAAATGGAACATTTTTCTTGATTTCCTCCACAAATTGCTCATTACTAGTGTATAGAAACAGTATTGATTTTGAGGTGTTAATCTTGTACCCTGCCACTTTGCTGTACCCATTCATTAGCTGTAGTACCTTTGCTGTGGATTTTTCAAAATACCATATCATATCTGCAAACAGTGAGGGTTTTACTTCTTCCTTCCCAATTTGGATGCCTTTTTTTCTTGCCTAATTACTCTGGCTCGAACTTCCAGTACAATGTTGAATAATAATGGTGATATGGACATCCTTGCCTTCTTTCTGATCTTAGGGGGAAAGTGTTCAGTCTTTCTCCGTTGAGGATGATGTTAGCTGTGGGTTTTTCTTATATTCCCTTTATCATGTTGAAAAAGCTCCCTTCTATTCCTATCCTTTGAAATGTTTTCATGAAGAAAGGATGTTAAGTTTTTTATTCATTAATCAAGATGATCATGTGATTTTTTCTGCTTTGATTTGTTGATATAGTGTATTATATTAATTGAGTTTTTTTTGTTGAACCATCCTTGCATACCTGGAATAAATCCCACTTGGTCATGGTGTTTAATTCTTTTAATGTACTGCTAGATTTGATTTGCAAATGTTTTGTTGAGAATTTTTACATCTATATTCATTAGAGAGATTTGTGTTTAATTTTCTTTTCCTGTAGTATCTTTATCTGGCTTAGGTATGAGGGTGATGTTGGCTTCTGAGACTGAGTTAGGTAGCTTTCCCTCCTTCTCAATTTTTTTGAAGAATTTGAGCAGAATTTGTACTAATTCTTTCATGAGTGCTTGGAAGAATTTACATATGAAGCCATCTGGTCCTGGACTTTTCTTTTTGGGGAGCTTCTTGATGACTGATTCAATCATTTTACTTGTGATTGGTTTGTCCTAGTCATCTATTTCATCTGGAGGCAATTTTGGTTGTTCATGCCTTCCTAGGAAGTTGTTCATTTCATCTATGCTGCTAGTTTATTAGCATATAGTTGTTTATAGTATCCTCTCATTATCTCCTTTATTTCTGCAGTGTCAGTGGTTATGTTTCCTCTTGCATTTCTGATTTTACTTGTTTGTATCCTCTCTCTTTTTCTTTTTGTCAACTTGGCTCAGGGTACAACAATTTTATTGATTTTCACAAAGAACCAACTTCTGGTTTTGTTGATTTGCTCAATTGTTTACATGCTCTCAATTTCATTTATTTCTGTCTAATCATCATTATTTCTTTCCTTGTGTTTGCTTTAGGGTTAATTTTGCTCTTCTTTCTCTAGTTTTTTTTTTTTTGAGTGATCAGTTAATTCCTTGACTTTTTGCTCTTTCTTCTTTTTTTTAACATAGGCATTTAAGGCAATAAATTTCTCTTTTAGCACTACCTTTGCTGCATCCCATGAATTTTGATATGTTGTGTTTTCATTTTCATTTGCCTTGAGATATTTACAGATTTGCCCTGTAGTTTCTTCCTTGACCCAGGTTGTTTAAGGGTGTGTTATTTAGCCTCTATACGTTTGTGAATTTTCTAGCCTTCTGCCTGTTAGGTCCATGGATTGTGTATATTTTTTCTATTACCATATGTGCCAGTTTGAAAAGATTTATGTACATGTGTTAGTTAGATTCAGTTGTCAACTTGGCCAGGTGAGCACACCTAGTCTTGTTGCTGCGGACATAAGCCAATGGTACGTGAACCTCATCTGTTGCCAATTACATCTGCAGTCAGCTAGGAGGCGTGTCTGCTGCAATGAGTGACTTTTGGCTTAATTGGCTGGTGCTTAAATGAGAGAATGCAACGTAGCACAG
>PVIY010036544.1:0-25375 GCA_004026745.1 Myrmecophaga tridactyla | reverse complement strand
AGCAGGTGTGTGCATGTGCATAAGCAGGGGTGTGGGACAGGGATGTGTGTGGGGGGATTGGGGGGATTCAGGGCGGGGGTGCTTGGAGCACAGTGGCCATGTCAAGTGACAGGGTTCAGGTGAGTGGGGTGTGGGGCAGTTACGGGTTGTGGGTGACACGTGTGAGCATAGTATGTTTAAGGAATGTGGCTTGGCTTACTTCCTAACCTCCATCTCCCTGTCGGTCCACTCATGAAGGCTCGGGGCTTCCGTTTGGAAAGGGTCGTGTTAGGCTGTTTTCACTAGCTGAACGGTCTCTGGTTCTCTGTGTCTCAGTTCTTTAGCTTTTGCAACCAGGGCCTCCCTATGAAGTATAGAAGACCCTCTCAGGTCACTTACACCTGGGACTCCTTGCCTCCATCAATTTTCTGTCATTTCTCTAGCTGTTGCTTGAAGCATGGGTGAGCTCGACCTATCCTATTCTTCCATCTTCCCCGAAGTCCGCACACTTGGATGTTTTTATTTTACTATTATTCTTTTAAGTGGGCTTCCCATGCTCTAGGCCTGGCAGTTGTCTAATGCTCTTTGGCAAGCTTTTGTGTGCACATTAGAGGTCTTCACTGGGAACAATCAACTGCAATTTCTATGTCCTGGTGATTTTCTGCTTTCTGCTCTGCCATCCTTAGCTTAGGTTTTTCATGATTTATACCAAACCACTCCCTCTGATGTTATCCATCACCCTTCCAGGTGCTTTTTTTGTCTGTTTTTAGAATAGTTCCAGTTCCACTTTTCGTGCTTGCAAATATTGGTCTTGGGGCCACTTCTCAGCACTTTTTTTTTTCACTGAAAAACTTTGGAATTCAAACAACTACCAACATTTAAGAAGTTCTCTTTTGATCTGATACTGAAGCAGCTCTGTAGCCCTTGTCTCAGTCAAAGGCAAGTCCACTGTCTTCCAGCTGCAACTCTCCTCAAGTGGAACTTCTGATAACACTTTTTTTTAAGATTTAGTGGATGGGCAGGAAATCCTCTCACATCTCCTCATTCCAAACCTTTTCTAAGAACACCTCTCAACATGTTCAGAGGCAGCTACTTTGGAATTGCCACAAGGAGTTCTGTTTCTAAACTTACTTTGAGATCTGATATCTCTTTTATGCTCTTTCCACAGTAAGAAACTTTAATGTAATAAATTGATATGTACATATAAGGGGTCCGATCTTAAGTAAGCTGACAAGTTTAACTCTCTTTTAAAATTGGTATTATCAAATTGAACACTTAAAAGACATTTCAGTATATAAAGATTGGTATAATGGACCTATATCGAAAAATTTTCATGGAAGCCAAAATACTTAATATATTTATAAAAGTACATGTTCAACGTTAAGTGAAAAATTCTGCGTTTAAGAATATTAAGCATTCGTGCAGTCTTATTTTCATCTTATTTATGGTTTTAGCCTATACATCAATCTCCAGAAAGGGATGTATCTGTACATTTTTCTTTCAAGGGCTGAGGGGTATTGTTTGGGGAGATATTCAACTGAAGAGAAGCAAAATGTCAACTTCAGTACTTTTATGCTAAATATAATGCATGTCGATATTAATCATGTGCTTAATACCTAGAATTTACAGTGCTATACTGGTTTGTTTATAAGGGGCTGAAAGAAGTACAGTGAAACTTGTGATTAAGTATCTCAGCTGAAACACCCTGTAATTTAGATCGATGGTTGTGCTTTATTAATTTTCTTATTCTGATTTGGCCACAGCTTATTAATAATGATCCCAACTGCTTATCCAATCTTCAGAGTTTTGTTTTTTACTTTTAATGAAGATATTTTATTTTTCCCAAAACAACTCTAAGTTAAGATGTTAATTTTTTTAAAAAAATTACTTAAAACCTTGAATCATATTTTAATAGAATATTCCTGGTTATTATTAAATAGAAAATGTTATCATGTTTATTTGTATCATAAAGAAACCACCTACATATGTGTTATTCAATTCACTCATTTGCTAATAACTGTGAGTACTTGAGTTAATCTTTTTAATGTATAATATGATGCCCTTAAACTTTTGAGTTGAAGATTTAAACATAAGATATAATTAAGTAAAATAATCTTTTGGTGAATTATTTTGCCATATTAGTAGGCAAACTCAGGGGATGTGCCTGTTCTTAATAGAGAGTGTCACATGAATTTGTTTCCAGAATCACTGACTCATCTAGTAGCCAAAGTAACTCAGGTTAGTGTTGACTTTTAGGAAGGAATTTGTTCCATTTGTTCCTGAGAACAAAAATCATTAACCAATGTTCCAAGCATCTAATATTCAGCTCAGCAAAATTAGAAGTCCTGAGTTGTTTACCAAATAATTTCATGGGGATTGATTTCTGATATTAAGGATACTGCCTTCTACATTGGATTGCAATTGATGTCCCCAGAACCTAGATAGGTTAAAAGAAATTTCACACATGTCTCAGTCCTGAGAGACTCTGCCTTGGGAGGTGTTTAATGTCCTAGGAGTAAGATCCAAACTCTTCTCCATGGTGTGTAAATCCTTGAGTGATCCAATTACTCCTTACCCATCCAGGTTGGTCTAAGGTCACTCCTCCATTCTCTGACTGTGCTCCAGTAATCTGTTATCCTCTTACTGCTTCAGATGTGCTGAGCATCTTCCTGCCTTAGGGCCCTCACACAACTTATTCCTTCTATAGGGGCAAAATTGTATACTGTTCTTCCCAACATTGGGAGATTCTCATTTTTCAAATCTCACTTTAAATAAAACCTTCTGTAAACCTTCCCTCTCTTCCTTTCCTGGTGATGCTTTCTATGTAGGACCTTCTCTTTCTCACCCCATTATTCTATATCACAACACATGGTAAGCCTTCACATTGTTTTTTAAGGTCTGCCATTATGTTTTTAACACATGGAACATTGCTAAGTTGATACTCAAAACTGTTTTTTCAATGAATGAATGTCTTCAAAGCCTGGGGAAGCGCAGAGAGAATTAAAAATTAGTTGAATAAATGAATGGATTTAATATGAAAGGACTATTTGTTATTAAATATGGCCAATGTCCATTTCATTTTATAAGGCATTTCATTTTATAAGGTATTTCATTTATAAGATATTTTGGACATAGGTATTTTTGAAAGCATGCCTCCATTAAACGATTCACATCCCTGAAGAACATTGCCAGTTTACTGCAAGTTTTTCTGGTTTAACATAATCATCTTTCAAACTGTATGTGACTATTTTGTCTGAATTTATAGGTAGAAATAACGTCCTCTAGAAATATTGTCTTGTTCCAACTTTCATTCAACTTATTATTTTTCCCCAATAAAATATGGTCTTAGAGATCTGTGTTTTTCCATTTTCAAAACAATGTTTCAAAGTGAAATATTTACAACTGAAAGCCCTGAATTTTGATAGCAAAGATTATAGTACTCCAAATGTCTAAATTGTAATTTTAAAAATTATTAAGTAGAAATTGAGAAACGTGAGCAGTACACTGTATTTCTAGAAATGGATTTGAATTGTGGCTTTGCTTTGAAAAATAATATTATATAAGCTATATGTTTGTCCTAGACCATAGTGACAGATATGTTCCTTGATGTGAAAATGGAACAGCTGAGAGATGGAGATTCCCCTACAGTCCAGATCACCCAGGAAAGCACATAAAGTTTCCAATGCCTCCTCAAGACACATTATAAGCATATTTAGTAAGGGTCTATGATTTCATCACACATGAAATATTATTTATAAAGTTTTCCATTTAAAAATATTTTTAAATAGTTACTTTTTTTTTTTTTTTTTAACACGGACAGACCTCGGAAATCGAACCCGGGTCTACTGCACAGCAGGAGAGAACTCTGCCACTGAGCCACCGTTGCCCCCCCAATAGTTATTTTTTGAGATTAATTCCATGCTTCTTCCTTTTAACAAAATATAATGCAACCAATGTAAAAGTAACAGTAAATTTTATTGATTAGATTTCTTTAAAATCCTTTCATATAAAAATGTTTTGTATCAATTGATACATTAAAACTGAGCTTCCCTGAACAAATTTTATTTAAAAAAAAATGGAAGTGATGTATTAGCCCTGTTTGTTTTTCAAATGTTAGAGAAAAATAAAGCAATTAAGGAAATATGGCTGATCTTCCTTTAGGAAATCCTGGCATTCCAGACAACCTTGGATAGAATGCAAAGGATAAATCTGTTACTGAATTTTCAGGAAGTTTATCTCTCTTTAGTGAGAGTATATGATGAGGTTGAATACAAAACCAAAAATAAAGGTAAAGTTAAATGCAGTGTCAGGGTATGTAACTTTAAAGGTTACAGTTTTAAAGACCTCCTTGTGGAACTTCAGGAAAATTTTAACACAACATGAGAGTTAAATTCCAAAATAATAAAATAAGTATGTTACAATTAGTAAAAATGTATTTTTTTTCTTTTTGGTTTGCTTATCTGTGTTTAAACATCATAGGGATATCCAGCTCCCATTTAAGTTTTGGCCCATCTACTTTAAATGATGTTCGCTTTTTAAGTTATTGCATTGAGCTAATCCTTACTCTCTCTCCTGGTCCACCCTCTGAGTACAACTTGTGTCCTCTGCTTTGTCAGCTGACTGGCCTATCTATCTCTGATTTCCACATTCCAATCTGTTCTGAGTTTGTTCATGCCCAGTGCATGATTTGTATAAGTAACCTCTGAGTTTGATATCTGCTCAGTCTAATAAGAGTGTAGCCTGGAACATAGATGGGAGAGAAGCAGAGTAGACCTAGGAGCTTTCAGTGGAAGAGGTCATCAAAAATGAGGAAACCCAACTGAACTGCAGCCCCATTCAAGGCCATACAAAGCCATCAGAAATTATTTCTGAAGTTGGTTTGGAGGAGAATGTCTTCTGGGAGGTTTTCTAGGCAGTGACAGTTTGTTTTGGAGTGTGTGACATCAGGCTCATCAGCCATTGCTTATTTATGCTGGAAACACAGCAACAAGGAATCATTTTCTGATGAGAAAACTTGAGAGCATCTTACAATGTGTGTAGTGCCTTCATGTCTCAGCCGTTATTTATGGTCTATGTTTGAGCAAATTCAGTCCTTGGAACTACAGTTAAAAGTGTCTAGAAAGACGATTTTAACAATCATTACAATAAAAACATTGCTGAATGGTGACATAGAAGTATATCCTTGTAATATTTTGCAGCAATAATAAAATATTGAAATAGAAATTAGAAAAGTGTTTTTCTAAACGGAGAAGACTCATCCAAATTTAAATATTCAAGATCATGTGATTTGCACTGGCCGACATATAGTTTTTTCTATAAAACAACCAAATGGTTTGATTACAATCTGAATTATCCACACTATATGGTAGGGACAAGAAGGCTTTTTTTTTTGTGGGCAGGCACCGGGAATCAAACCCGGGGCTCCAGCACAGCAAGCTAGAACTCTACCACTGATCCACCGTTGCCTGCCCAAGAATGTACTTTGAATGCTAACACATTTTTAAAATTATTTTCTGAGAGAATTGTAAATTTCGCTCTTCTTAAGGACTTGCATTTACTACATGTTTGAGAAAAACAGAGTGTATAAATTGAAATACTTAAAACTGATGTGCAGAAGGAAAGTATCTTAATTTATAAAATAAAGGGAAAATAATTCATCGAGCTACCATAAGCACCGGTATCCAGTGGCTTATCTTATGTTTTCACATGATTTGTGAATATGAAAACTGTCTTAGATTTGATATTTTAAAAAATTAAATGATGACTCCATTAGGAGCAATGGAATACACAATGAACTATTTCTTTTGCTAACTGAAAATATTTGGTGCAAGAGAACTAGGAGCAAAACTCTTGATAATTTTAAGGCAAGACAAGAGTGGTCAGAATAAAGACATTTGTTCAGAGATGAAGGAATGTGGTATTTAAACAAAGAATTCATAAGCTAATTTCAAAGGTAGAATTCTTAGTGTGTGTACATTTCTCTTGTAATATCAAAATAGCTGTATAGTAATGTCTTGACCACATCAAAGTGGAGAGAATTCTTTGTAAGGTTTTCATTGTTTAAAAAAGGATGATTTTTAAAATGGAACTTTGACATTGATTGTACATTTAATTTTTGGTTGGAAGCTGTGTTGCATTAGGTATATTTGCTTTGAATGACCATGTACGCTAATTAGAAAGAAAACAATTCACCGGAGCCCCATCAAATCCAGCCCTGCAAATAGTATGAGCATTTTCCAAGGATCCATATTGTCCTTGGACTTGGCTGTTGTATTATGCTTTAAGTGGAATTGATTGTGTGGTTATAATGAAAGTAACAGATTGATTTCTATCCAACGTTACAAAGAGTAACTAGAAAAATGTTCCTGTCTTGACCTGCATTCATAACCGGTGGGATTTGTTGGCTTTAGACCCAATCCTTAATAGGAGATAAGATGCAAATGTAATAAAACTGGCTTCAAAGTTTAAGGATCTTTTCAATGCTCATCAAAGATGTTTCTTGTTGCATTTAGATGTGTTATATTGATTAGATCACAAGTCACCTAGGAAATGCTATTTTTTTAATGCTATTCATAATTTATCGTGTAATTAACATTCACAGAGTTGTACATTTGTAACATATTAAGATTATTGAAGTAGGGGTTATGTCACAGTGCTATACCTTTTAATTGTCCTTAAAATTGAGTTGCCTTTTTTTTTAGTTACACCTTGTATATAAGCAAATGGCTTATATATAAGCAGATATTTTGATTGTGAAGTAAATTTTTTCATTGCAAAATATTAAAAAAGGTGTTACATTAGTATATTGCAGTAGTATATTTTCTTTACAAAGGATCATGCCTACTTAATATTCACCCAAAATGATCTTTGTATTTTTAAATTATGAAACGAAATGCTTATTTCCAATAGGGAACTGTGTCTTAGTCTTTTTAACTCCATTCTTTTGCTTGATAATTCAGAGACTAATCAAAAAAAGCATGAGTTAATAATTATATTTTTTACTCTAGTAGCCATGATTTTATGAAGCTTTTCTCCTATTCACCCTTTGATAAATAAAACTCAGGCCCACAAAACAAGGGATTTAAAACGTACAGTTGGTAACTTCACTTTTCTATAAATGAAGGAATGCAGGAAAAAAAAGAACTAACAATTCATTTGTAAGCAACAGTTTTTTCACACATTATGTGACTTTTTTGGATTTGTTTTATGTTTTTGGTAAAACAATTTAGTTTAATGATGCCTAGATGAGACAAAACAAAACAAAACAACATTAAAAAAAAAAACCTAACACATTTGACTGCCGATGTTTCTCAGTTGTAGCTTCCAAGAGCTCTCTATTCTTCCCAGCCCACTTGATACCCTGGAGCTTGTGGCAGACAATTCACAGGAAAAGCTTAGACATCGAGCTTGCACGCTTCTTGACTCCATTTTAAACCTTTTGTTCACACCAGGGTGGCATTTTTTCACACTGCATGTGGCAGTTTTGACTCCTATCCAACTTGTCTTATAAAATCAAAGTCTGATTTTTTACATTCACAGGGCTGTTTCCTAAACTGCTACTGCTGTCTGTGTCTTTCTTAGTGATTGGTGCAGAAGTTTATAGCAAAATGTGTTTTGGGAAGGGGGAGAAAGAAGAAAGCAGCCAGACAAAAAAATATTCTGGTATGAAATGTGGTAAATAAGATTGGAGGAAAACAGAGGTTAATTCTGCAAAGATTGTACACAAAAATAAAATATACTGACTTCTTTTTTTAATTTAATTTTTTTTCAACACTGTGTTTAACATCCAGGCTAATTAAAATATATAATAATGGTATCATTTTTAGGTTGCATAATGCTGTCTTTTAAAAAGCTGTCATTCAATTGCAAAACAAAATTTCTGCCTCAGATTAAAAGGATATTTCCCACAATATTTTATCAGATTCAATGCGTGCAAATGAATTTTACTTTTAGAAGGAATCACTTAACCAGCCCCATTTGATTTGAAGTTCAACTATAAATAAAATAATATCTATTATTAAAAAAATTATATTATGAACCCAAATATTTGAATAGTGTCTGTAATCATGTCATCATTCTTAAAGTTTTCTCTTATCCCTCAATTATGTCTAGTTCAAAATATTTCAGGCTTCATTCATTTCATTCATATTTTCTAATGGTGAATTATTTGGATAGTTCAAAGCAATTACATAAAGTAATAATTATGAAATAATAGAAGTGCAAAACTTTACCAAATGCAGAAGTATATACATTGGCTTGTTTTTATAATTATTAGGAAAGATAGTAAAAGTACAAATAGGAAATCTCTGAAGATGATCTGGCAATAATTATAGTATCTATATCGGTATCTGTATCTCTATGTTGACATCTATATCTATTTGTATCTCTATATATCTTTATATTTTTCATTTGGAATTCTTACTTTTGTTTTAAGATTAGATTTCCTTTTTATTAACAAGAGCATAGAAAAGACTATTCTAAAAATATGCCATAGACAAAATACATTTTTCAGCTTTCAATATGGTTTTCATATGATTTAATTCAGAATTTTTTTTGTAGGGAGGGTAGGGAAAGTTTTCTATTATATTTAACAAAAAGATAATGCTTACACGATTTCTTTTCTTTCCTGAAGTTAAGAAATAGTCACATTCTTTTATTTTTAAATTACTGCTTTTTGGACAGTGGCAATTCAATTACAACATAAAGAGAAATGAAAAATCAGTTATTAAAAACAATTATTTAATGCAGTAATACATATTTCTTAACAATGTTAACATTTTAATATGAAATAATCATATTGCATATTTATTAAGCTTTAGTTACAAAGCCAACTACAAATAGGTGATGTCATCTTAGTGAGTTATAAAATTGATATATAAAAAAGAAATATCTTATTGTGCTTTAAGAAAAAATATAAAAAGAAGTAGTTGTATATTATAGTTTTCATGTCCCAAGAAGTAAACAAATTTAGTACATTCTAAGTATTCATTACAATACTTGAAATATGAAATATATCTGTTATATTGAAAAAGACCTCAATTTAGAATATAAATTATTTTTCAGTTTCTGAAATCATAAACTATAATTGACAAAAACACAACAGAGAAATAGCACTTTGTCTTTACTTATAGTAGGTGTGTTAGCAGACAGACAATTTGAATACTTTTCCTTCCACAGATAGAAAGCTACCTTGAATGTTAGTTCTATTAGAAAATAAAACATCAAAGAAATGATTTTCTGGAATAATTAAATCCAAATGGTGCATGTAAATACAAATCTATTTAAAACCAATGAAATTGCACTGAATTTTCTAGTCTGTGAGTTTTTTATGATGCAAAGATATTTATCAAGTACAATTTTGCCTCTCTTTTAGTTAATATAAAGTCAGACCTCAGAAAAAGAAAGAGAGGAAAACTTCTTGGCATTTAAATATAAAAATTATATGAAGCTGAAATAGAATCCTTGTCATTCAAAAACAAAACAAATGCATGAAAACAAGTAAAGCATCTAAATAAACACATACTGATTTAACTAAAGTTTATTACACCCTCAAAAGACAATAAATAGCACCTGAAAATCTAAGAAACCATTTGAAATTAAGGATATAAAAAGATAAAAAAATTAACTAAAGAAATGTAAGTAAAGTTTATTAAATAAAATTTACCTGCTTTTGCAGCTCATGTTTGTTGAAAAGAAAAAAAAAAGTCTGACTTTATTTCTTGTGCATGCCAAAGAACGTAGACAAATATTTAACTCATCATTACCATTATCTAGTATAGTTATTGCTTAAAGTTTCTTATTTCCTACCCTCCCCACCGACTCTCTCTGGACTCTTTTCTGGTCAGGGTATCTTCTATTTGAGGTGGCACCAAATACGAACTCCAAACAGACATTCACAAAATAGCCACCTCGCAGCTTGAAGGGAAATAGGTTTTCTGCCTTTGGCCTGACCTTGTATATTAATAAAATCAGCTCGTACATTCTGCCACAAAATTCAGCTTGGAAGTAATCCTCTGCTACTTAAGGCTAGATGAAAAGAGTTCTCATTGTGAATTATGTTTCATCTGTCTCAATAACCTTCTTTATTCTTTCATGGACCTCCCCTTTGCCTGTGGCAATTAGAGAAAATAGGTACGCCTTGAAGTATGAGATAGTGGTGTCTTAACACTAAACAAAACCAAACCAAACATGATGACACATACAGACAATGCTTGCTAAGCAATATCCTGAAGATAAGCTTATTAGGTATTTTGAAGTGATCCTGATTGTATGAGAACTCAGTAAAAAAATACATTTTAGAATGAGCAGGTGGTATAGCTGTCATCCGTTATTGTTAACATTGGTTATTGATGACAGGCAGTGAATTGTATTAAAAATGAAACCCAAGAACATATTTTCAGATTATATGCTTTCTGATTAAATCAACTCACAACAGATATAACTAAAATATATGGTATTTGGTTTAACATACCAAATCAAATTAATGGATGTTGTACTTTTAAGTATATTTCAAGGCTCCAGAATGTTTTTAAACATTTTTAAAAAGGGGAAAGCAGAACAACAACAGCAACAAAAAAATGTCCTTTAACAGAGCTTTCAAACAATTTTGTTTAACATGTTATTCTAACAACTTAAAATCAATGTGATTATTTGGTTTACTTACTCTTACAAATCACTTGAAATTACCTTGAGGCAGTTCAAGTTCACCTTTCTGGAATTAAACCTGTTAAATGATAGGCATCATCTAGTCATCTCATTAAAACAATTTCTCACCTTTATGATTTCATAGGTTACAGTAAAAGTTACACCACTTTCAGTTACAAATGAGTCAAGCTAGAAGATCTCAAAAAGCAAAAAAAGAAAACAGTTGACAGAAGAGAAAATAGCATTCTAACACTAAAGGAAAATCACTCCTGATGCAATAACTGACATGGTCATCATAACAGTAAGATAAAAGCATTTAAATACTGTAAGCTCACAAGAAATTCATGAAGTCTGAAGAAACAATTCTTGAGACTAAAAGGAAAACCTTTTGGCCCACTGCACAGGTTGGGCACAAAAGTGCTTGCTAAGCTATCTATTTCACACATGCAACGACAGAAGGTTCGATATTCATTCGATCGATGAGTGAAAAGGCACAATGGCAAAATCAGACAGACTTCTTTTCAAATACAGGTCTCCAATGTCCCCCTACAGTCTGCAGATGCACGGCTGGTGGTGTGGCTCAGACGGAGCAAGGGTTACATCAAGGCTGTTCTCTGGACCGTGCAAACCTTCTAGACCAATGACCTGCAGCATCATGCCCTTTGAAGAAGAGGCAAGTTCGGTCATGATGAAGAAAAATCAAGGCGTACCCCTTGTAACAATAGGGAGCAGCTCGAGGCTGCAAAGAGGTAAGCAGGGGTAAGAAGAAAACGGCATCTGCTTCCATGGTTACAGGCCAACTATGAGAACCTTGCTTTTCGAGGGAGTCTGTTCTCAGGCTCCCTCGCAGGGTATGTCATTCATTATAAGCAAAGGCAGGTTGAGCTGAAATCCGCATAGTTATTTCAGAGTAAAATGATATGGAGCACATGGCTGGCAGGGGAAAAAAAAAAAAAGTCACATGACTGTTAAGAACCAGACTTGAGCTATTTCAGAATAGAATTTTTCCCCTTATACCAGCGTAGCTAAAGACAGTGAGTTTGTATAAAACAAACAGTAATGATAAACATGATTTTCATTTCTTAGGTTCTTATGTAAGTAGAGGTCAAGGGTCAAGATACACCCCCCACCCCCCTATGGTGGGACCAAACAGACTATTGTTATTATAGCTTTATTGTGAATATCATTTAAAATATTTCCCCTTTTTTCATGGAATATGACATCAAATATATGTTCTTCTGAATTTCTTTCCCAGACCCTATTCTCTTTGTATTTCTGCTCTGGGTTTTCCAATGTTTATGTTCACTTCTGTGGTTAGATCTCAATGAGGAGAGGTAGGAGGCTTAGTGAGAAACTTTCTCAGTGTGGTGTTATGTTCTAAGAAGGTGCGGGTTCATCTGCCTTTTGAAATGTGCTTATAGTGAATTCACAGCTAAGGCTTTTAACAACGGTTGATTCTAATTCATGCATTCATATCTTATTCTTGGCTTGATATGTCAATGAGCCTGTTGATTCAAATATAAAAATTTTTTTTCCTTTGGTGTACGATATTTAAAGTTGAATCTGATAATATGGTACACTAGCAGCTGATGTTCTATGAATAAAATTTTTACTAATATAAAACATGGCATTTTCTGTATTACTGAGGCTAGATCTATTAAAATAACTGCACAAAATACAGATAGATGAATAATTTATATAGACAAAATGCTCCTCTATCAATGTGCCACAGCTAACCAGTTGAAGATGATATGCAATTGACTATAGATGTTTCAGGCAAGTCATTCTTTGATAAAATTTTGTTTGCAAGAATATTGTTAAAATTAAGGAAAGCAAAAGTAGGGAATGCTCCAAAAACAAGGTATAAAACAACTTTCATTAAATTTATTTTTCAGAAGTTATGTATATTACCATAAATAAGCACATATGGTCTTGTGTGTAGATGTTCTTTTCAACTTCTTACCTTGACAGAAAATTTCCTTGCAGCTTTTAAAAAGCATTAAGTTGTGTTGACCATGATAACATTTTATATTCTCAATCAGAAATCAGAAGATAAATTTCTCGTGTGTTTCTCCATCCTGATTCCTGTTGTGAGCATCAGTTCATGGATAAAACATGTATATATACATTCTTTAAATGTGTTGGGATACACTAATTTGCATGCTTGCATGGTGAGAAAAAAATATGTGATAAAAATGAACTTTGGAAGTGTCATTATTTAGTATAAAAATTATTCATGCTTTATTGTAAACAATGAACATATTATGTTCAAATCTTGTTATATTAAAAAACCCAATACTGCTCAGATAATTCAACACTAGAGTTTCTTTAATGAAACAACTGATCATACTTCTGCCAGATGTCAAATGCCATTTATTTCTATATCTTCAGGGGAAATCTATCTCTCAGTTCTCTCATGAAAACAAAAACAAAAATGGAAACACTAAGGTTTACACATTGCATGATAATTGGTGAGTTGTAATTACATACAAATAAGGCTATGACTTGAAATTTGTTACAAAATAGATAGTTGGATTCTTCTTTGTGTTATTATTTTTTAGTAAACATTTAGTCATTAAGCCTCTTGCTTTGCAAAACATATTCCTTTTATAAATCTTTGTATGTCAAAATAAATTACGCTAACTTGCCAAATGTGAGCATATATAAACATTTGAGGTACTCTAACAAATTAGATTATTTTCTAAAATGCTATTAGTTTAGCACACAAACATGCAGGTAAGGATATTTAATATTGAATATTTTTTATATGTTGTATGGTAGGGGCCACATTTCATCCTTTTTCCATGTGACTATCCCATTAGTACAGCACCATTTGTTGATTTTTTTGGTGGGGAGGGGAGTGTACAGGCTGGGAATCGAACGCGGGTCTTCCACGTGGTGGGCGAGAATTCTACCACTGAACTACCTTTGCACCCCTAATATTGAATATTTAAGAGAAAGAAATGACAGTTCTTTCCTTAAGGTATTTCCTGAGGTATTAAATAGCTGAGTAATATGTACATACTACATGTAGTTTGCAGTAAACTTCCACTCATACAATGAAATGTGTTAGATTCAAATATTCCTTAGGCTTAAATGGACAATAATTAAGGAGTTTGCCCTAGCCTTACAAAATCAAAAACGAAAACTAGAATTGGCCTTGTTTAATGGAGCATTCACCCTTTTAAAGGAAATCAAAGGCCTGGAATTTTCCAGTGCTTTAGTGTCCGATAGTGATTCGAATATAGTAGATGCTCAATAAATATCTCCCTAATAAATGAACATCTCCCTAATAAATGAATAAGCCTATAGCTGTACCAGTGAAATAGTCTAAAATGATCCTATCTCATGAAAGAGAGGATAGAATCTCCTTTACTTATTCATATATCCTCTTTTACTTTGTTCTCATGGTCTTTCAAATGAGTACACAGTGTGGTTACTAAATGCATATTATGTATCCAAGGAAACTAGAAGTGTGTAGCTAGGTCACATTTCTCATATGGAATTCTATGAAACATTATTATTCCAAAAGATGTTAGTACATGTTCTGGAAAAAAAAATCTGGAAATCAAATAAATATTAGAGGGAAGCTGTATTAAACGATTTTAAATAGATTACTTATGTGTAATGGTTTTCAGGACGTTCGGAAGAATAACATTGTATAGTTGGCACTATTTTCCAGTTTTTCACTAAATACTTCTTAGCTTAGGTTTGTATGACTTAATTTTAGTGGTTGCGGGCTTAAACCAAACTATCTCGGATGAATTTGAACTTGGCTGTGTTGGGAGTATTTTCACCATAGAGTTCACCATAATTTCAGAGCTTTTTGTTTTTTTTTAGGCCCAGGACAGCAACATCACGTTCTAAATTCTTCTTTGAATTCATCTTTGTAGTAAGTTATACCACTAAGCAATCAGTACCTTCAGAGGTTTTCTACTCATCAATCTGTCAAAAGTACAAAGCTATTTAAATCCATTATAAAAGGTTACGTGTAAATGAAAGGGACAGACTATTGTGGAAAATATTGCATACCCTCACTTTTCTCTAAAAATTGACCTGTTTTATTCTAGGAAGTCATGTATTTTATCTTCTTGATTTATTTCAAGAAGTGTAAACAACTTTGTTTATTCCTCTATTTGTTTTCTATCAAAATATTTTTAAACTCTGATAAAAATGGTTTAACCATTTCTAGGTTAGGTCTTGACAACAGGCTTCTGAACATAGCCAGACATACTTTAAATCTGTCTTCTAATTCAGCTCCACCTAATTATCACCAATTTTTTTTTTTCTCTTTTTACATGGGTAGGCTCCAGGAAATGAACCCGGGTTTCTGGCATGGCAGGCAAGAATTCTGCCACTGAGCCACCATTGCACTGCTCAATTATCACCAAATTTTAATCAAACTGAAATGAGGTACCTTTAAGCTATTGGTATTTCTATATTGCATATAACTTTATTTCAGGCATTCTGTCATTTTAACCATGTTGACCTTTTTGGTGTGATTATTAGGAGGAAAATTTTAAAAAGAGATCGAAGGTTGAAAAGTTAGAATGCACATTTTTGACAGGCATACCTCTTAATTCCCAATTGATCTTTTATCTACTAAATCACTGTGGACAGATTATGGGTGAAATCTCCAAATATGAGCAGATTATATATTTGGCTAAATAATGTATGCCTTAAAATCTTGAATGCTTTATTTTTGACCTTATTGATTGAAGTAATTAATTCTATGGTGATATGTTTTGAAGGGCTCTAGGAGATACTTTGTGATAATACATAGGACGATTTTTATTATGGGTCTAATTTACCTTCCCAAACACATGCACCCAGAATACTGTCCACTTCAACCTGTATTGGCTTCAAGTTAGTTAATTAATTAGTATGTATTTGGGGGCCAGTTACTGTTCTATTCACAGGGAATTCAAACTTGATTAAGACATAGTCTCTTCCCTTGTGGATCCCAGAATCAAATACAAGAAGAAATCAGTTTAAATTTGCTGGTATCCTGAGAGAATACCATCTAAGTATGAATATGACTCTGTCCACTTTAAATCCAATATATTTCTATATGTAGAACTCCCAGAATTCCCTGAGTTTAATTCCAGAACCTCATATATATCTTAGATTCTACTCTTACCATATCAGCAGAGAGATTCATATTGCTATTGATATTCATAAATAAAATTATGAACAGTACAACCAAGATAGAAGGGATATTATTCTTAATATAGTCCTAAGTAGTAAGTGAAGATGGATAAATTACAGCAACTAGCTGTAATTCACCTACAGTCAAGATTCCAAAAGGATACTTCACCATTATCATAAGATAAACATAATCAATTCTAAACTAAATGGGAATTTTAACAGGCATTCAGGTTAACTTATAATTATGTGTGTGTATGTATGAAATACCTTTGAATAATCATTGAATAAGATGTTTCCAGAAGTTGGAAAAAATCATTTGAACATGCAAATATTATGCATCTAAAAACCCTAAAGCCAATGAAAAATTTTAAGAGGTTTTACTTTGTTGTTTTATCAATCATATTGCAAATGCATACACAATTTTAGCATTGGAAAATTCTCTTTTCTGTGTCATCTGATCTGGATGATCTTCTTTCTTTATAACAGTGCTTCACACTTTAAAAATATATTAATACAAATTATTTAAACATCAAGGTTTTCAAATGACTTATTTGCTGTGAGTTATTTAAATATTGTTAATTTTTGATCATTTAAATTCATAAACATTATTTTATTTCAGTTTTTGATAGAAAAATAGCCCTTTTAATATTTTAAGAACCTATCTCTCCTTTATATAAGATAAAGTGTTTTTTAAAACTTTCTATCCAGAAAACATAATTCCTCCTCCGAGACCTAGTTCTACTAGCTTCCCTTTTGTTAGTTTGTATCTCCTTTCTCATTGCAACATCACTCCTTCTGTACTTCTCCTCTTTATCTTCTTATCTTCACTTCCCCTCTGTTGCCTTTAAGTTTTTACCAAGGTTAAAAAAAAAACAGATGGCAATAGAAAAATTTTAAACTATATGTAGAAATTCTCACATTGGGAAGCTGTAGTAGTTGAGCATGGAACTCAACTCTGAACTTTATACCACTTCTTTAAAAATGGTTGTCTGAATCTTAAAAAATGCAAAATAAAAACAATCTCTCACCCTTCTGAAAGGGGAAATGAACTTCCCACTCCTGACCATTCTTTTATCTGAGGGATGATGGTACATGTGTTTATAATAAAGCATGGTTAGGCTCCATATTGTCTTACTTTCCCCAAATTATTGTTTATTATTACTAACATAGGCAATTTCCTTTAATTAGGAGGTCACAACCTTCATATTTTTGTTGAGCATCAAATCAATTCTACTTAGCTATTATGTGTGTGAATATACAGACCCCCTGATGTTAACATGTGTTGAAAGAAGCATCTCCCAGTACTTTGTTTTTACAGATGGATGCCAACCATTGTGCTTGCTTTTTCACTTTGTGTTCCTTTTTGTATTCTTTTCTTCTCAGAGACATGATTGAATCCTTCTTAATACTCCCACCGGATTGCTCAATTTTGCTTTAATTAAAAAAGGCTTATTCCTTTAAATATTTTTTCTTTAAGGGAAGTATGGTCCTCTCTAATTCACACTTATAGTCATATATCTTACATGAATCATATTATTCCTATTCATTATTATTAAATACATATATCATTTCTAATTGTTGGTTCTTCTGTTGCTATGTATGAAAGCAGGTAGACATATTTTGTGTTATATTGGTTTAAGCACTTCATTTTAATGTTCCTACGAATCACTGGGGGAAAATGTTAACCTTGAGTTTCTGATTAGGTGGCTGGGATGGAGTCTGAGAATTTGCATTTATAACGAACCCCTAGTGGATGACAGTGCTACTCTGTAGAAGAAACTTAGAATATCAAGGATTTGGAGGACCTGGGGTCAAGTTTTAACTTTGTTGTTATTCTGTTCTGGGCCTCGAGACTTGACTTTCTGGACCCTATTCTTTGCCTGTAACATAGGTGGAATGGTGGTTTTCCTGCCTATTCATGGACTTGTTCTGTAGTTCAAATGAAGTTAACTAGGAAAGTGCTTTAGAAATAGACGAGCATAAGAGAATGCAATGTGGCCAGATAGTTTTCCTCATACTTTGAATAGTATATTTTATTCAATTAATACAATTTCTGTTGGAGTCTGCCCACTTAACCTAAAATGGTGGGTCAGTTTTAGATTATCTTTCAACATTTGTCCTCTTTTACCTGTTCCTTCCTGTTCATTTATTTATTAATTCAACAAACATTTATTGAGTAGCTACTGTGTATCATGCATTGTCCCAGTAACAATTGGTTCCTTCCATTTACTTATACTTTTCTTCATTTTCTTAAATAATTTCATTTATTGATTTCACTCTGTGTTCTGTCTCCCTTATCTTTTCCTTCTGCCTCTAATACAGTATCATAATCTGAAGGATACATGTTTTCTCCTTGAATCAATTGTACTTAATACTATAAATATTTATCAATTACCTATAATATGCCAAATTCTTTGCAAGAGAGATACATATATAAAGGTCCAAAAGATACATTATTTTTTCTCAATTAGTTTATATTATATTTGGGGGATGGGATTCCTGGAATAGTTATAGTAGAAGCCAGGATACGACCCATGTCATAAAAGAGTGTTTGAAGAGTGCTGTGTAAAAGGAGAAATTACAATGGATTTGAGGGGTTTGCAGTAAACTTCTTTAAGATGGTTAAACTGTGACAGAAAGAAATAAGATATTTCAGGTGGAACAAATTGCACCTTCCCCTCTCTTTGCTTTTTTTCATATTTACTGACTTGGGCAAATGGTCAGGCCTGGTAGATGTAAAGGTCTTATAGGTATATGAGGTCAAGCTGGAAGTTCTCATTGAGGTCACACTGTGATGACCTTGGACACCAGCTACTAGAGCCTGTACTTAATTGGGGGGGCATTAAACCATCTCCGAAAGTTAATGTTATTCTTAGCCTTCTTGCCTTGCATTCAAAGTCAACCCTTGATTTGAGTTTGTGGAATTTCATCATAAGTTGACTGTCACGAGTGTCAGCTCCAAGCAGAGCTGATTGGCAACTTCCAAGGGATCATTTGCCAGTTTTTATCCAAGTGCCCTAGCATAATGAACGTTGCATAGCGGCCTGTGCTAGAACACCTGACTTCTAGACCTCCTTCACTAACTTGCCATTGACCTTAGGGGAGGCATTAGCCTCTGTAAGTCTTAGGTTCTTTTTTTAATAATGAGAATGATAAATCCTGTCTATTTTCAAAGGTTGTTGTAAGAGATAAATGTGGTAAATAAATTTGAAAATACAAACTTTAAAAATGTAAAAGTCCATACAAATGTAAAGGGGTTATCTTTCTCCTCTCATTTTTTTCTGTATTCCTTCCTCTTTGGAACGGGAGGGAGGAGGGATGGAGGGGGTAATATTTTCTGCCTCCTTTTTCTTCTCTTTAAAATGAAATATCACTGAAATTGATCTGCTTTCCTTGGTTCTTTTAAAACCCTAAACCCATCCATAAAGCTGCTGCTTCTTTTTTATCCTATAATGAATTTTTATTCATGTGCAGGCCATACTAATTACGTTGTCATTCTGGCCCTAGTTTAAATATCACCTCTGGAGATATCACCCACTCTGCCCCCATGAGATCGTTCACCATCCTTCTTTATTTGCTTTATGGAGCTTTTCATTATGTGAAATTACCTTCTTCGTTTATTTGCTTGTATATTATATGTCTCTTTGTTCAATAAGATTTTATTAGTTCATTGTATGACAGATGCTGTCATAGGCACTGAAGATATAGCTGTGAACCAATGTGTATGCCCTTGAGGAGACAGACAGTAATAAATAGTGACAATAATAAAAACTATCTATCTATCTATATGTATAAATGTCAGGTGATAAAAAGTACTATCAAGTAAAATAAAGCAGGCTAAAGGATTAGAGAATAAAGGTCATTTTAGGTAAGATATTCAGGGCAAGGATCCCTCATTAGGTGATTTTTATTCAAAGACCAAAAGGAAGTAAGGGAGGGAACCAATCATATATCTAGGGAAAAAATTGTTCCAAGCAGAAGGATCTATAAGTGCAAAGGCCCTGAGGTGAGGCAGGCTTGGTATGTTCAAAGACTAGGCAGAAGGCCAGTGTGGCTGGAGTGTAATGAGCAGGTGAGATTAAAGATAATGAGACCAGAGAGTTAGACAGTGGGAGCTAGGTACAGTCATGTAGGCTTTTTTTGTTCTAGTTAATAGTTAAGATTTCATTCTCAATGAGATGATGAGTTTCTGCATAGCTTTCAACAAAGAGTGATATCAGGCTTCGGTCACTCTGGCTGAAAGCAAGGAGAACTGGTACAATGCTGGAACCTACTCCTATGAACTCACTGCAAGCCATTGTGAGCTTCTTGCCCCAGCCACGTTTGGTAATATCATACCACTTGAAATCGGCCATGTAAGAGTCTTTGCACCATGGAAATCTGCAGAAGCTATAAATCGAGGATTTCTTTCTTATAAATATTTATAATTATGTTATGAGGCTTTTACAATAGTCTAAGTGAAATATGCTGGTAGTTTAGACTAGGGGTTAGTGATGGAGATGACATCAAATAATCAGATTCTGGAAGGAATCTTTAAAGGAAGTGTTTTGCTGATGGGTTGGGTATGTGGCATTGAGAAAATATGCATCAAGGATGGCTTCTGAGTTTTTAACCTGAGTAACTGGAAGCATAGTTGCCATAGATTTAGGTTCTGGAGGACCAGTGTTGGAAATGAGACTTGAGAATCTGGTTTTTGGAAATGTAAAGACTTAGATGCCTATAGGTCTATCAAGTGGAAGTATTCAGTAGGACATTGGATATATGAGCCTGCATCTCAAGAAAGGAAACTGGATACATGTGCCAATTTGGAACTCATCAGTAAAGAGAATAATATGCCCCAGATCTCTGTAATTTTCATGGGGACTAATTGCATGTCAAATTTTCATACAGCACAATGAAGCAATAGCGCTGCATAGCTATTGCAAGTTTTTGAGACTGTGAGCCAGATATCCTCTTAATTTCAACGCCTAGGTAAAATTTGTCATTGACTGTTTGGACTCTTACTTTCTCATTAGGTGAGAATTGAATACAATTCAATTTCGTATTTCTGCTTCTTATTTCTTGGAACCAGTCAGGTACAACATCACTTCTCAAAATGTGGTCCCGGGATCCAAGACTGCCTGTATCAGAATTAGTTAGGAACATTGATATGTATGGTCCTGGACTCAAATACTAGACCCATTAAATTGGAATATTAGTCAAGCAGTCCAAGAACTGCTGCATTTTAACAAGCATTGACTATTATTAGTACTCATGTAAAGATTTAGCCAGTCCTGCTGTAAGGTATAAATTTGAAATATACTACTTTTCTATTTTTCTATAAGACTTTCTCATTATAAACATTTTAAATGCTTGTTTATATCATTTATACATTTAATCATGCCCAGCTCATATTCTAGGTTGAGAATATTCTAGGTGAGAATAGATTTAATTGTAGTTTTATAGATTTAAATCATTAGTTAAGTAACTCAACAGAAAAGCAAAATATAATCATCAATTTTTTTCTTGCAAACTGTGTTTTGAGGATATACTGAAAATTTAGATTATACTATTCAAAGCAGAAAAATTCAAAGTTTTCATTTTTTAAATACTGAATTACCATGGCAATTTAAATTACTGAGGCCACTAGTGTGGTTCATTATTTCTGATTCTCACCCTTTCTGGGCATGTGACAGAATTGTACTATGCTTCTTAGGCCTCTTATGATTTATATGGAGCCAGAAAGTAATTGTGGTTGATAAGTGTTGTACCTGGGGACAGAACATTTAATTGCCAGTGTTCCTTTATCCTTCCTACATGCTATTAAGTCACATCTGAAGTGGAAGCTGCCTTGTTATCCTGCTTACCTAAGTTACCATTATTAGCAAAGCTCTCATGCCAACCTGTAATGGACATGGAGTGTGGGCAAGAAATAGACTTTTGTAATTTTATGCCACTAGGATGAGGGTTGGTTTTTACTGCAGCATAATCTAAAGCATTCTGACTGATAATCACTTTTTCTAGCAAAACTGAGTTAACTGAATCTGAGTGAATCTCCTAATCAACATGCTGATATGTGAATTGATGCAAACTAATTTGATCTTTCAACAATTGTCAGAAATTTTTGTAAATATTTTATACCTTTGACGATAAGAGATAGTTGATGCTTGTTCTAGTTTGCTAGCTGCCAGAATGCAATATATCAGAAACAGAATGGCTTTTAAAAAGAGGAATTTAATCAGTTGCTAGTTCCAAGGCCGAGAAAATGTCCTGATTAAAACAAGTCTATAGAAATGTCCAATCTAAGGCATCCAGGGATAGATATCTTGGTTCAAGAAGGCCGATGAAGTTCAGGGTTTCTCTCTCAAGTGAGAAGGCACATGGCGAACACAGTCAGGGTTTCTCTCTCAGCTGGAAGGGCACATGGTGAACACGGTGCCATCTGCTAGCTTTCTTTCCTGGCTTCCGGTTTCATGAAGCTTCCCAGGAGGCGTTTTCCTTCTTCATCTCCAAAGATCGCTGGCTGGTGGACTCTCTGCTTTGTGGTGCTGCAGCATTCTCTGCTCTCTCTGAATCTCGCATTCTCCCAAATGTTTCTTCTTTTATAGGACTCCAGTAAAACAATCAAGACCCACCCAAATGGGTGGAGACATGTTGTCACCTAATCCAGTTTAACAATCACTCTAGACTAAATCATATCATCCAGGGAGATGATCTGGTTACAGTTTCAAACATACAGTATTGAATAGGGATTATTCTACCTTTATAAAATGGGATTTATATTAAAACATGGCTTTTCTAGGGGGCATACATCCTTTTAAACCAGCACAGTGCTATATGTTTCTTTCCCTACAAATTCAGTACCAGATGATTTATTTTTAAAATGACATAACAACAAGCTACATACCAGTTTCTGTAAATGTATAAACATTTATTAGCAACCAGGAATGAAACAGATCAATCTGTTCTAATAATTTTGGAATAGTCTCTGTTCTTGCCCTTTTAGGCACACTATCCATTACCTTGTAGGAAAGACATGTCAAGCAAATGAAACAGTATTTTCATGGCAGAAGCAATGGGTCTTTTAATAGGAACTGGTGAAGGAGCCGTCTTTTTAAGTTGAGGGATGGCTAGCAATACAATATCTAGAGTGAGTGCCACTTCAAAGGTATTAGACTCAAGTTTATACTGGGATTCTAAGACTTTGTTCATACAATGGAGAAGTGATTGCCTAGTATTTCTAGTCAACCACACATCATGAACACCACTTATCAGACCAAAAATTATTTGTGACAACCCTTTGTAAATGACCAAGCCCTTGTGTGTAGTTTCACAGCACAATGTTTGGATGTTTGAAGGAATTATCATGTAGCCCCTGGAGTTTAAACGATTAGTTAGGAAATTTTGAATCCCAACCAACTTAGAGAGTGGATTCCTGATTAGAATTCTTTAAATTTTAACTTTTTTCCTAGTGTGTAGATTAAAGGTAAATTAAGGTACTTTATATTTACATTATGGAGTAAAGTAGTTTCAGGTGCTATCAGAAATAACTATGGATTTTGCTTCTTTCCCCCTATATACTAACATAAAGTACAAAAACCGTGAAACAGAAGAATTTTCCATTTTTATTTAATAAATGCAGATGTCTTAGTGTTCAGCTTTAAGTTTGCTTTAGACTTTGTTCTGAATACTTCAATATTTTATCCACTATTAAACAGATAAAGAACTATTTGTAGTTATTTAAGCAAAAATATTTATAATCGAAGAGTTTATTGTACAGGATTTTTAAAACAAAAATTAGACTTCGTCAGTTCACACTGAAAATCTTGAAACGTTGAGTTAAAAGTTTAGATTCTGTTTTCCTCTTTTCTGCATATTCATGGTCTGGAAGGAGACTAACCTTCTCTAATGTTTTAGTTTCCAAATATTTTGCCAACTATGAATGAACTAGGTCAACAGAGAAAAACATTCTTTCTACAGCCTACATTAATATTCTGCTATTTAAAAAACTGAACTAGTCCATCAATCATTTTCTTAATATTTGTAGCTTTTCTGAGTTGGAATACCACTTGTAAAACTTCATTAGTAAGCATAGGTTTTCCAAAATCCTCACCTCATTTAAAATTCTTTTAGTTAACTGTTATGACTAAATACTTTCTAGATGCCTATGACAGCAAATAAGATTGGTAAGGAAATAAATTGTTAATAGAGCATACAGAATGGCTCATTTGTAAAACATTTCTAAAAACATTACTTGGAATATTGTTTTAAGTATTATAATTTTAGACAGGCTTATTTTACGGTATATGTTAACATCAACATTTTAAAATAAAGCTTTATTTACGAAGTAGCATTTTACTAATAATCCTGGGATTAGAGAAAAAAAGAGTTTTTAAAGTTAAAGATACCAAAGTGGTGTTGTCTTTATGTTCACTTATGTAACACCATTTTGTCTCTGAAATATTGTTATTATTGTGTAAACAACAGCAAACACTGCACTAGTAATACCACAACTTGACCCAGAATCAATTCATGTAAATGTAACTTTGGATGAAGCTATTTTCATATTCTTATTAATCTTGACCCCTGCAAACAGTTTGATTTTGGGAAGTTGTGCATTTCCAAACTTAGAAAACAAACCTATAGTGAATTCAATTAATTATTTCTAGCAAAATACTTTATTGATCTTATTATTACCCAGTGGCTTTTAGGAATCCAAGAGGAGAACTCATTTTTTTTTAATATAGGGCAGGTAATGCCAACTTACAGAATTTAAAGTGAAATATTTAAATTAGACAGCCTGCTTTAATGAGAATATTTTGGTTTTAAGATTTTTTTATGAAACTATACATGAACTGGACACTTTGATTGTGTTAGCTCATGGTAATTGTTGATGTCCGTATCTTGATTTATTTCTTTTCTTTCAGGTTACTGATCATTAAAATGGCTTTGGAGAAAGGGTGGCTCAGAAATAAAAGTAAGTCTTCTTTCTTTGGAAAACATTTCATTTTGATATTGCATTGAGCTTACCATAACATATTTGTTGAACTTTCTCTTCCGATTTTGTATGCTAGTGTACGGCATAGAATGCGAAGATGCCCTAGATCTCAAATAATATTTTTATATGAAGCCAAAATGTTTTAACTCAACTCTGCTACTTAATAATTTCTGGATTTGGCAAGCTGTGATACAGCCCTATTTTTGAGAAAAGTCAACAAAAGCATTTTCCTTCTAATTCATTGCCCCTTTTTTTAAATTCCCCTGAATGGGTTTTCCTTTTGGGTCAAATACAAATGAATTCACTGTTTTTTTTACAGTGACATTAGTCTATTCTGTTTCCTTCAGCTGTGCTGAAATTAGTTATAATTTATGCTTAATTTAAACTTTAATCAATCAGAAGACCTACTTATTAAACCAATTGAAATAGGTATAAGCACCTTTTCTCTCCTTATAGGAATTAAATGATCCCTGTAGTAACAACTTATATCTAATATTTATATAATATCATAATTGTTCTCATATGTTTAATATTCATAATAAAATATTTTGATGAGCCACAGGTGTTCTTCTGAAATGGACATATATACAATGGACTGGAGGGAATATTTTTCTTTTTCTCATTATT
>PVIY010036543.1:0-25381 GCA_004026745.1 Myrmecophaga tridactyla | reverse complement strand
CTGCTGCAACGAATGATGCTTGACTTAATTGGCTGGTGCTTAAATGAGAGAGCTCAGCCCAAGCAGCTTAGCATATCTCATCTCAGCACTTGCAGCTCAGCCCAGGCCTTTGGGGATGCAGAAAGAAATCACCTGGGGAAAGCTATTGGCACCCAGAGGCCTGGAGAGAAGGCCAGCAGAGATCACCCTGTGCCTTCCCATATAAGAAAGAACCTTATTTAAAAGTTAGCTGCCTTTCCTCTGAAGAACTGTACATTTTTAACTAAATGAATCCCCTTTTATTAAAAGCCAATCCATCTCTGGTGTATTGCATTCTGGCAGCTAGCTAACTAGAATATCTTACTTAAGGTGTTACCTTTCTTCTAACCATATTCAAATAGTGTTTGCCTTAAAATCCTACTTGATAACATTCTTTTTTGATTGGCCTTAAATAGGTAAGAGAGAAAATTGAAATTAGTATTAATATCTAGAATTTAAAAAATCATTTGTATTCAAGACCAAATTCAAAACATGTTTTTGCACATTTTACATATGTGAAAATATGTTCAGAAGGGAAGAGTAACTTTGCTAACATTGTACAAGCAGTACAGGCTGAGGTGTAGATCGCTTGGCTCCTTGTACAATTTCTTGTTTGTTTCTTGTTTTATTGGGGTTTTCATTTTTTGTTTTAAGTTGTTTAAAACTCTTCGATGGATGCCCCATAGTCTTGAGGTCAGTGTTCAAATTCTTCAAATTCTTGGAACTCAAAGCCCATCACAATCTGGAACCCCTCTACTACTCTAGACTTGTTTTCTTCATACCTTTCCTTTATGTCCTTTCTTCCAGCCAAAACATGTTTCATGCCTTCTGACTTTGCATATGTTGTCTCCTCTGCCTAAAAACAACTTTTGGCTCATGCCTTTTATTTATTTAACAAGTATTGATTGAGTGTCCATGATATACCCTACTCTGCTGGGTATTTTAATTCACCTCTGTATCCCCAGTATATAGCACAGAAGCCAAAACATAGTGGGTTGGTATGTTTTTATTGAATAGATAAATAAATGAATGAATGAAACAGGCTTTATAAATTTGAAGAATAAGCAGGAATTAGAGTGGGGGGAAGCAGGATAACATTCCAGGTAAAAGGGATCACAAGAGCAAATAGAACACAGGTAAATTCAGTATGGAAAATTTCTGAAACATTAAAGGAGAGACAAGTTGCCCCAAGAGGGGCATGAGAAATTCTTCTCCCCCCACCCCAGCCCCTCATTCTTTGGCATCCTGGGTTTTGGTTGATTACAGAGAAAAGGATGACACAAAAGTGAGTAAGTAGTTCTGACCTCAAACCCATTAGTTATTCTTGTATTCCTTCTTTTTTAATTTGATAATTTTATTTAGATATGCATTCCGTCTAAAGAATACAATCAATGACTCACAATATCATCACATAGTTGTGTATTCATCACCATGATCATTTTTAGAACATTTATATCACTCCAGTAAAAGAAATAAAAAGAAAAAACTTATACATCCCATACCCCTTACTCCTCCCACTCATTGACCAGTAGTATTGCAATCTACCCAATTTTTCTCCTTATCCCCCCTATTGTTTATGTATTTATTATCCTTTTTTTACTCTCTTCCCATGCCCTGGATAAAGGGAGCATGAGACACAAGGTTTTCACAATCACATGGTCACATTGTAAAAGCTGTGTAGTTATACAATCATCTTCAAGAATCAAGGCTCCTGAAATACAGTTCAAAAGTTTCAGGCACTTCCCTCCAGCCACTCTAATGCACCATAACTAAAAAGGGATCTCTGTACAATGCATAAGAATAACCTCCAGGATAACCTCTCAACTTTGTTTGAAATCTCTCTGCCACTGAAACTTTATTTTGTCTCATTTCTCTCTTCCCCCTTTTGGTCAGAAGGCTTTCTCAATCCCATGATTCTAGCATTCCTTCTGATTGCAGTAGATACCTCACTGGAAAATTTTAAAAAGCAGATATGACATAATTACAAATGGCAGAATCACTGGTGAAAATCCAGCCTACTTTTTGAGGATAAGCTTAACTGCCACCTCCACCAGGAAGCTTTCCTTCAACCTGCAAAGCATTTCCAAAGGGATGTGATCTCTTCCTCTTTTCCATCCTCTATAATACTTATATTCATCTATCTTTTAGCATTTCCTTAATTTATTTTGTAGTCATTGATTAATAATTCCTTCTTGTGGCCTTATATCCATTAGCAACCTGTGAGTAAAACAAGGACAAGATGCTAGAACTCATTCATTTTTGCAGTCTGGCAATATTTCCTTAGTATTTGATAATTCAACTGGAAAATTTAATCTATCTGGAAGTATTCTAGCTTAAATTCACTCAGTTGCTTGCAAAATACAGAACTATCATTTCTTACTTGTGTGTAACTTTCCCAGCCCCTTCGTATAAATTTCAATTTGGTTCCTGCAGCATACCAAACTCTCCTCCACTTAATGTCATTCAGAGAAATTTATCCTCTACTTGAAACACCAGCTCCTTCCCAGCTACACACACATATGTGCATGCATGTGTATACACTTACACATATGTGTACACACAACTTCTGCATGACTTGCTCTTATTCAGCCTTCAAGCCTTAATTTAAGGCTCAGAGAGGACTTCCCAGATCGCTATTCATTCCAGTTAAAGAGAAGACTACCCACTCCCTGATACACTATTTCATGCCATAATACCCTCCCATTTGTTTCATGTATTTGTGATTAAATACTTGTTTCCCTACTTGTCCATCACCTGTATGCCCAACTATATTGTAGGCCCCATACAGGCATGCAGCCCTATTTTATTCACCATCAGTGCCTAACACACTATTTGACATATGGTATTGGTGCTCAGTATATATTGTTGTGGAATATATGAGCTTCAAAGTACTTTCATAAGACTTGCTACTGCTTCTCAGATTTCCCATAATCCTAAAAGTTGCAGATGGGAGACTGCTATCCCTATTTCACAGAGAAGGGGGCTGAGCCATAAAGGAATTATTAATAGCATGCAATGAATCCATGATGGAGCCATTCTAACTTCCTAACTTGTAGCACATTATCTACAACCCAGGCCAGTGTGTTTCCAGTTTGGGAACAAGTGCTGTGAGCATGACTTTGACCAAGGACTCCTCAGGAGATACTTTGAGGGATCTCAAATGCCCACTTGGGCAAGCAGCCCTCTATCAGAAGCAGGAATGTGTTGCAAGTTCTGAAAGGAGAAACCTTTTCTGTGTCACAGCTGAAAGTACCACTAGGGATATTTAAAGCAATCCCTCTTTTAAAAAATTAATGAGCTGAAAGGGGATAGAAGAAGCTGCTTGTGTAATGCAGAAAGTGGAGCTGCATGGCCACAGCCCTGGTGCCTCTGCACATGATGTCATCACCAGCCTAGATAATAAATTTGTAACAGTGTGGCTGAAAGAGTCAAAGGAGCTGGTGGCAGCAGAATCTAAAGGAAGAAAAATTTAAAACTCTGACTGGCATACAGTTTTCTATTTCCTGGACAATTAAATTACCCAGAGAGGATAGGAGAAACCACAGTCAGCTCTTGGCTCTTGGAGCCTGGATGTCCCCAACCCATCAGAGCAGGCAGAGTGGCAAGGGAGCCCTTTCCATCACATATTTGCTGAGCATGCCTTTTTGGTTTGAAAGAGGAGTAGTGGGAGAATGTTTGATTTGGATTCTCCAGAAGTCAGCTACTCACTCAACTTGTACCAATGAGCACACAGGATGTGCTCCCAGGGAAGTTGTTCCCTCACCACACAGTGCCACGCCAGCTTGCCCATGCCCTCCAGGATCAGTAAATGGTGACTCCTCTCTGCACGTGGTCTGGAGTCTGCTTTCCCTTACCGTACCGATTTTTATTCTAGTTCACATAGGTGCCCAGTTATTTGAGAGTGTCTTGTTTTAAAATGTTTTCCATTTTATCAGTAGTCTTGTAATGAATGGAATAGAGCTTGGTTATGGTAACAAATCTAGTCCCAAAATCTTATTTGATATATTGTCTAGGGATTCTCCCTCTAACATTTAACTCTTTTAAACCAAAGACTTCTGTAATTATAAATGTCTGATAAGAAAAAGTAAGGAAAGAGAAAGGGAGGGAGGGAAGATAAAAGGAAGAAAGAAAGAAGAAAGGAAGGAAGGAAGGAAGGAAGGAAGGAAGGAAGGAAGGAAGGAAGGAAGGAAGGAAGGAAGGAAGGAAGGAAGGAAGAAGGGAGGAAGGGAGGGAGGGAAAGAGGGAGGGAGGGAGGGAGGGAAGGTGGGAGGGAGGGAGGGAGAAGGAGAGAGGGAAGAAGGAAGGAAGGAAGAAGGAGAGAAAAATAAAAGGATTGAAGGGATGAGTGGATGATTTAATTTATTTTAAAGCACACTATTACCACCTCCTTCAACTCCAATATTCTCAAATGCTTCCAACCCTAAAAAATAGATTGGAAGAGATTGGGTACATATGTTTATGATATGCTTAGTTAGCTGAGCACTTCCAAAGGGTATACTGGCAATGTCCAGTTCTCTGTTACCATTTTAGGTCAGGCTACCATCACGTCTCTCCTGGCAACTACCATAATCTTATAATGATCTCTTATCATCATACTGTTCCCCTCGAATACATTCTCTGCAGCCAGTTTGATGTTTAAAAATATGAATTGGTTTTATAAATTGATTTTTATTATTTCTCTGCCTATACTCTTAGTTGGTTTCCCTGTTCTCCTTGGAAGGTATATCAGTTAGGGTTCTCCAGGGAACAAAAATGACAGAAGATTTATATATAAATATTATTTATATCTTTTATATATTTATATATTGTATATTTATATATTTTATATATACATATATGTATATAAATATACATATATGTAAATATTAAGAGATTTATTATAGGAATTGGATCAAACAACTGTAGGGATGAGTAAGTCCAAATTCTTTAGGGCAGGCTGCAAACCAGGAATTGTGATAAAGGTTTTCAGTGAATTCCCCAGGAGAAGCTGGCTGGCTGTAGTACAGATGGAGAAGGAAAGTAGAGTGGAAAAGAAAATTCTCCCTTTTGACTGCTGAAATCATCAGTTCTTCTTTTGAGGCATTCAACTGATTAGCTGAGACTTTTCTCATTATTGAAGGCAATCTTCTTTGTTGATTGTAGATGTAATCAGTCATAGATGCAGTCAAATTATTGATGAATTTCATGATCTAAATCCATGAAATGTCCTCACAGTAATAACCAGAGTGTTTGCTTGGCCACAACTGAACACTATAACCTGGCCATGTTGACACATGAACTTAACCATCACAGATAATGATCAAAATCATTCCCATAGCCTATAAGCCCTGAAAGGTCTGGTGTCTGTTGACCTCTCCAAATCTCTTCCTGAAGATATGTGGCTTCCTTGTTCACTTTCTTTGGCCATACTGTCTTTTAATTTTCTTGTATATTTCATGGTCTCTTTCATTTCTGAGCCTTCACATTTACTTTTCTTCTACCTAGAATGCCCATCTCTCACTCACACCTAGTGTATTAATTTCCTAGGGCTACCATAACCAAATACCACAAGCTGCATGACTTAAAACAGAAGAAACTTATTCTCTCACAATTCTGGAGGCTAGAAGACTGAATCAAGGTGTCAGCAGGGCTATACTCCAGACTTAAGGGAAGGATCATTCCTTGCTTCTTCCTCGCTTCTGCTGTTTGCCAGCAATCTTTGGCATTCCTTGACTTTCAGCTGCATCACTGCAATATACCTCCATCATCACATAACCTGCTTCCTGGGTCTTTGTGTATTCAAATATCTCTCTGCTTGTGAGTCATTGGATTTGAGTCCTACCCTAAATTAGTATGACTTCACCTTAACTTGATTACATCTGTAAAGACCCTATTTTCAAATAAGGTCACATTCACAGGGACTGGACTTTAGAATTTCAACATAACTTTTGGGGGGACATAATTCAACCTACAACATGTGGTTAATTCTAAGTCATGCTTTAGAAAAATGACTACCTCAGAAAATTCTTCTCTTAACCCATAACTCCAGTCAAAATCAGCACATTCACATGTGTACACACACAGTATCTTTTCTCATAACAACCTGGTATCCCCTCTACCCACTTGATAGATTATTTTTTCCATTTACACCTATGTTTAGCTACTAATGACTCTGGGAAGTCAGACATGAGTTCAGTTCTGAGAAGCCTCAACACATAAAAAACTACAGCCCATAGCAGAGATGAAGATGATGACAATGATGATGGTGATCTCCTATCATTTACTGACACCCTATGAAGCATTGTGTACTGAGTTAAGAGGTTTCTCTATAGTTCTCAGTTAACTCCCCAAAATGCTGAGAAAACTGAGGCTCAAAGGAGCTAAGTGCCTTGCCTGAGATCACACACTAGAAAATGACAGGGCATAAATTTAAATCCAGGATTCCATAATCTGTTTCTTTTACAGTTCACCACAGGGATTATTATTCATGTGACAATTTACATGTAGTTTCCCTGTGGCTAGGAAATAAAGCAACAATTGAGAGGAATTACTCCATAAATGTAGTTTAGGGGGTTGATCCTCGTGGACGAAGGGGACAAAATCATGAAGGAAGATAGTTTTGTAGAAGAAAGAATATGTGTGATGGAGTACAGGAAAGCTTTTTCCCTTCATTCAAAGCATAAAAATTGAGTCCAGTGATATTTTCTTGACCATAAAAATCAAGTTATTATGGGGTATTAATATTTACTTATTAAAACATAGGGTATAAGTTAAGAAAGAGTGAGGGATCTGTCTTTCAAGCATCTTACCAAGCAGATGTTGGGGAAAAGTTTAGTTGCAGTGGAATATCTGGTGAAATTTTCTCCACATATGCAGCTTTCCCCTTAGCCATTTCCACATCATCCTTTGTAAAGTTCTTCCTGTGAAAATGTCTAGAATTGGTGAGAAATTGAGTATTTAAAAAATCAAATAATATGCAAGCTTAAGGAGCAGACAGCTAAAGGACTAAATCCCAAAATTAATACGTTAAAATATTAAAATGTACACTGTGAAACAAAGATTAAGGACAAACAAAGAAATAGGAAATTATGGCTCAAACACAGATCCACAGGGATATGATGTAAAATCAGAAACCATTAATGAAGGAGACTAGACTTTAGACAATTTGCAAAAATCTTTGAACAAAGATTTAAAAAAAAACAAATCTTTAAAGATCCTCAATATGCTCAAGGAAATAAAAGAAAACACAGAGAAAGAATTGAAGGATATAGAAAAGGATTGAATGATAATATGTGAATCTCAATATAGATATAGAAATTTAAAAAAAAACAAACAACAACAAATACTGGAGTTGAAGACCACAATAACTGAAATGAAAAATCCCCAGGAGGGCTTCAACAGAAGACTGGAGTTAGCAGGGAATGAATCAGTGAACTCAAAGATAAGACTAGTGAAATGATTCAGGCTGAAGGACAGAAATAAAAGAGAATTTTGAACAGCAAACAGTACATAAGGGACCTCTGTACACTATCAAGCATATCAATATATGCATTGAGGTAGTCCCAGTTGGGGAAAGAGAGAGAGAGAAAGAGAGGTAGAAGGAATTTTCAAAGAGATAATGGCAGAAAATTTCCCAATAAAACAAAAGACATGAATATGCACATTGAAACCCAAACAGGACATACACCCCTACCCAAAATAGACAAACTGTCAAGTGCCAAGGACAAGGAGAGAGTTCTGAGAACTACAAGGGAAAAGCAATGTGTTAGGCACAAGGGAGTCTCAAAAAGATTAAGTTCCAATTTATTATCAGAAACCATGCATAGAGGTGAGAAGGCAGTGGGATGAAATATTGACATACTAAGGAGAAAATTGCCACCCAAGAATTTTATATACAGCTAGATTTTCTTTTCAAAAATGAGGGAGAGATTAAGATATTCCCAGAGAAACTAAAGCTGAGGGAGTGAGTTCATCACCACTAGACCTGTTCTACAGTCAATGTTGAATGGAATTCTTCAAACTGAGAAAAAGAACACCACACAGTTAATCAAAACAGCATAAAGAAAATAAAGACGTCTGGTAAAGGCAACTATATTGGTAATTATCAATTCCAGTAGTGTTGTTTTATATTTCTGGTATGTAAGTTTTAATATCATACCATTTTAAAAATGTAAATGCATAAAAAGTAATGATAAATCTCTATATCATTATAATATGGATAAAGATAAAATTTCTGTCAAGTAAAACAAAAAGGTGGGGATGAATGGAGGGGTAGAGGAATATTGTATATGTGTTCTATTGAAGTTGTCAGTATCAAAAGAAATGTGACTGTTATCCATTGAGGATGTTAAATTTTAGCCAAAGGGTAAGCATAAAAGAATATATATATACAGAAAGAAATGAATGGGGACTCAAAAGAGTACACTCGAAAAAAATCAAATACATAAGAAAATAGCCAATAAAGGAAGAATTGAGGGACATAAAAAGGTTAAGACCATGTATTAGTCAGGGTTCTCTAGGGAAACAGAACCAACAGTGTGTGTGTGTGTGTGTGTGTGTGTGTGTGTGTGTGTGTGTGTGTGTGTGTATACATACACTATGAGATTTTTGTAAGACTTGTCTCATATGACTGTGGGGATGGGCAAGTCCAAATTTTGTAGGGGAGACTGCAAGCTGGAAACTCTAATGATGGTTTTCAATGAATCCCCCAAGAGAAGCTGGCTGGCTAAAGAAGATTTGGAAATACTTCCTTCTGACTACTGAAATCATCACTTTTAAAGTTTTCAATTGATTAGATGAGACTTCTTTCATTGTTGAAAGCAATCTCCTCAGTTGAGTGTAGATTTAATCAGCCATACATGCAATCAACTTACTGATTATTTAAGTCAATAAAACATCCTCATAGTAACAATCAGGACAGTGCTTCCTTGGCCAAACAACTGGACACCATTACCTGTACAAGTTGACACCTGAGCTTAACAATCATGGACCTACAAAGTCCAAATACCAAAATGGCAGAAGAAAGTCCTGCAGTATCAGCAGTTACATTAAATGTAAACAGATTAAACTCTCCAGTCAAAAGGCAAATTAGCATAATGGATTAAAAAGAAAGCATGACCAAACTAATGCTGTATAAAAGAAACTCACCTTAAATTCAAAGACACAAGTAGGTTAAAAGTGAAAGGATGGCAAAAGAAAAAAATGTGTCATGTAAACAATAGCCAAAAGAGACTGGAGGTAGCTATATTAATATCAGATAAAATATGCTTTATATCAAAATCTGTTACAAGGGACAATGAAGGGCACTATATACTGATAAAGGTCGACAAGAAGGTGTAGCTATTATAGATATATATACACCTCAAGGCAGAGCCCCAAAATGTATGAAGCAAATACTGACAGATTTGAAGTGAGAAATTAAATAAAATTTTCTTCATTCATAGTAGGAGACTGCAATACTCAACTTTCAATCATGGGTCGAACATCTAGACAGAAATCTAAAAGGAAATGTAAGACCTGAAGCATACTATAAACCAGCGAGACCTAACATTTCACTCAGCAGCAGCAGAGTACACGTTCTCCTCTGGTGCACATGGGTCGTTTCCAGGATTGACCGTATGTTAGGGCACAAAGCAAATCTCAATAAATAAAAAACTATTGAAATCATACACTATATCTTCTCTGACCACAATGGAATGAAGCTAGAAATCTGTAACGGGGGAGAGATGGAAAAATTACAAATATATGAAATTAAACAACTCACTCTTAAAGATCCAGTTGACCGAAGAAAAAAATCACAAGGGAAATTTGGAAATATTTTGAGGCAAATGAAAACAAAAACAAAACATACAAAATTATGGGATGCAATAAAGGCAGTGCTAGAGGGAAATTTATAGCTCTAAATGCTTGCATTCATAAAGAAGAAAAATCTCAAATCAGACACTTAAACTTACAACTGACAATCTAAAGAGAAAAATGAGTAAATCAAACCAAAAGCAGCAGAAAGAAAGAATAAGAGATTAAGATCAATGAATTAGAGATAAAATATTGGATAGAATCAATGAAACCAAAACTTCATTCTTTGAAAAGATTAATAAAACTGACAAACTTTAGGCTGAATTGAAAGGGAAAAAAAGATGATATGATAAATTAAAATCAATTATGAAAGGAGGGACATTAGAACATCACACAGAAATAAAAATTCATAGAGTCAGAAATCAGAACATAGGTTACCAGGCACTGGCGTGGAGATAGGGAATGGGGAGTTAATACTTAATTGGTACAGAATTTCTGTTTAGGGTGATGGAAAAGTTTTAGTAATGGATGATGATGATGATGATAGCACAGCATTATGAATATAATTAACACCACTGAATTGTATATTTGAATGTAGTTTAAAGGGGAAATTTTAGGCTGTATATATGATACTAGAATGATTTTTAAAAGCATAAGACTGTACAACCCAAACAATGAATTCTAATATAAACTAAGGACTATAGTTAATAGAACGATTTAAAAATATTCTTTCATAAATTTTAATAAAGGGACAGCATTAATGCAAAGTATTAGTAATACTAGGGATTTATAAGAACTCTACTTTTTCATGATTTTTCCGTAAACCTGTAGGTTTGACAAATAATTGTTTTCCATTTTAACTGCCTTAGTTCTAAACCATCTTAAACAAAACTTCATGAATTTATTTTCTTAATATTTTTAAAACTTGAAAAAATTGAACATACATGTTCAATAAGTAATTGTGAATGAATGAAGTTTAGTACTGTACTCTTTTGAGCAAAGAGTTACTTAGCAAATAAATAACTTTGATATCATTGAAAAGAATGTTTAAACACCATTAAGAGAACAAGCTATTCTCAAGCACTTTACATACCAGCTACTGATAAGCTTATTATAAATCACTCCTCTTTATTTACTAAGATACGTCCCTAGAGACACCTACTTGGCAACTCTAGTTTAAATTAATATAACTTCTTTATAACATAATCTTCACTTATTTTAAAACTTTGTATAATTCAAAGCATTATAAATTTATACTAATAGAGCTCTATTATTCAGAAATAGGAAGGCTACAAAGTGTTTACATAATGCCTTCCATTTGGAAGTCTTTACAAGTGCCACCAATTTGAAGTTTTTTTTCTTTTTTTCTCTCTACTATGCAACAGTTTCTAATACATGACTCTCCTCACTACAGCTGACTGCTTGTAAGTGCTCTATTCAGAGATCTAGGGAGAAAGTGTACAGAGCAAAAAAAAAAACAAAAAACAAAACACACAACAAAAAGCTAAGTTGTGCATTGGGTCTTTCTGTTCAATATTTTAGGTTTTAAAAAACTGACCAGAATTTTGAAACTATCTTCAGTGTATAGTGGTAAGATATCTACTATGTACGGTTCACTGTGAAGACCCTGGAGAGACATAAAGAAGATAAAGAGCTATGTCTCTGAGAATTTAAGTGTTTACTATTGTTAGGGGAACAAGATATTTACATAGATGTTGATATAGATTGGTGGCAATTTTGCCCTCCTGGGACACTTGGCAACATCTGAAGACATTTTTGGTTGTCACAACTAGGGTTGGAATTGCTGATGGCATCTAGTGCTTAGATTCTAGGGATGATGCTAAACATTCCACAATGCATAGGACAGCTCCTCACAACAATTATCCCACCTCAAGTGTTAGCAGTGCCAGAGTTGAAAAACCCTAATATAGATATTGATATAAATTCATTAAAATATGAGATGTTGAGGATAAATGCTAAACAGCCAGCATTTAGCCAAGAACCTTGCACATTTAATCAGTTTCTATATGTTTGAATGGTGTATGAATGAATTAATAAATAGATGAGAAGAAATGAGGCAAAAAACAGAAGGATCACTAATCGGTATTTTATTCGTCATCAAAAAAATTAATTACTGGGTGTATCAATCAGAGTTCTCCAGAGAAGCAGAATCAATAGGATCGATACATTGATAAACATATTTACATATATATACACACACACACATATACATATGTATACATATATATAAATACATATACAAAGGGATTTATTTCAAGGAGTTAGCTCATGCAATTTTGGATCCTGGCAAATTTAATATTTGTAGGGAAGGTCAGCAATCTGGAAACTCTTGGGCAAGAGTCGATGCGGCAGTCTTGAGGCAGAATTTCTTCTTCCTCAGGGAAATCTCAGTGTTTGCTTGTAAGGCCTTTCAACTAATTGGATGAAGCCCACCCATATTATCAAAATCAATCTCCATTACCTAAGGACAGCTGTTTGTAGATGTTAATCACCTATGCAAAATACCTTCACAGCTATACCTAGATTAGTGTTTGATAGAATAATTGGGTTCCATAGCCCCGCCAAGTTGTCACATAAAATTAACATAGGGGTCAGAGATTCTTTCCATGTAGAGGTTTAATTTTCAGATCACTGGTAATACTGCTATTTCCATGATCACTAACACCATCTTTTGTTGGGAGATCAATATTTGCCAGGCCATTCATACCATATGAACCAGATATAAAGAAGCCCCAGATAAAGAATAATCGCCGGTATTCCCAATGAGAAGATTAAAACAAATTAAGTCAATGTCTTAGTTTCCCAGCTGCTATGACAAACACTATACAATGGATTAGCTTAAGCAATGGGTATTTGTTAGCACAGTTTTAGAGCCTGGAAGACTTGCTTCCTGCCTAGGTTACAAGTGTCCTGGCAGACCAGCGATACTTAGGATTCCTTTGCTGTCCTATCACATCCAACGTCCTCTCCTTTCCCTTCTGGTTTGGTTGACTTCTGGTTTCCGGCATCCAGCTTCTGGTTTCCTCCCTGTGGTTTTCTCTTTAAGTCTCCAGTAATAGGATTAAGACCTATCCTAATTCAGTTGGCCACACCTTAACTAAATCTTCAAAAGTCCTATTTGCAATGAGTTCATACTCACAGGAATAGGATTAGGATTAAGAATATATTATTTTTCTGGGATGCATAACCCAATATAACATAGTCAAGTGGAAAGTATTAATTTTGTTGCTATATATTAAATAAATACATACAAAGTTTATTCATTTAGTTACATGTGTTTTTAAAATTATGTATTATATAAGATAATATATTACTTTGGTAAAACGTTTTCCCCCACTCCCTTATTTCATAACAATTTAATTGAAACTTTTCACAGGCTTTTTCAATAGTTTGGTCATCAGGAGGTCACCTTTTTAAATCACCTGATGGTTTTCTCCACCTAAGTTGGTTGAGAGATAGTAATTGCTTAACCACATAAAATGATCTTCGCTGGAGTTTTTGCCTAAACCAAAAGCATCCATTCATGTATTATTATGAAAGGGTATTTTTTTCTTCCTATAGTGATTTTTCAAGATTTTCACAATAGAACTACACAGGTCTTCTGTACTCGTAAATTAGCAATTTTAAGGACACCCCACCTTCCCACAACTTTACCATACAGGAGATGCTAAATGCTTGTTACATTTCTTTGACTTTTTTTTTTAACTGCTCCTGTTTAGTAACCTCTATAATCATTCTAACCAACCTTAGAATGGATTGAGATAGTTTTAGCAAAATGTACTTTCCTCCCCCAAAATTTATGTAAAATATAGTACTTGAGAAAGTATTATAAGGCTTCAAATAAAAGACATTTCTGTACTTTATGAGACATGATCTTGAAGGCAAAAGAAACTTACCTGGTATAAAGACACATTCAGTGAATTTTTCTCATTAAATCTTAATGGTCACCCTTTAAGTAAGTCTGGTTATTCGTATCGTAATGTGATGAAGCTCGGTGTTGTGACCGAGCCGGTCATATATTTAGTAGGAGCATGAGTACAACCCACACCCAGGTCTCCTGGTCTGCAAAGACCAACCTTTTCACCTTTGACCTCAGCAAGCTTTCACATGTGGAAACCCACTGGGAAGGCACTGCAGCAGCTGTAAATAAAAGCAAAGGCGAAGTGGTAAAAAATGCCCATCACTTCTACTCCAAGTTCAACTTCATTTGCATCCATGTCTAAGGCACTCGCTGAAAGGAATAATAGTTTACTTATTTTTACATTAAAATTGATTCATTTAACAACTGTTAGAAGGCAAGAAGGATACATTAAAGACATTACAATGTGATCTATACACCGAATGCCACCAACTCCCCAAATCAAATTTAGGCAAAAATATTAGAAGTTCTCAGTGTACATCTAAACACACAGGAATAAATAAAAAATTAAAATGAATTCAAGAGAATAAAATATTGTTATCAAAAGCCTTTAAATAATATACTTTTTTTTTTTTACCGATTATAAACTTAGTTAATACAGCAACTCAACATGTAATTTGAATTGAAATTTTCCTCATCAATAAAATTCCTACAACACAGTGCTAGTTTGAGGGTTGAAGGAGGGAAAGTGGAAACACTAGATTTGGTTCAGGCAAAGCGCTCAATCAGTGTTAGGTACCGTGCCTTTCTTCTGTTTCTCTCTGTTCACGTCAACATTCAGACCAGTAGTAATCATTGAGAAAGTAACTAGAAATGAGCCTGAAGATACTGTAAAAAGCCCAAATGGATAACAAGTTAACATGATTATACTTTGTGATCTGTACATTTGCATGAATGTTACTTATTTTCTAACAATTGTCTTAGAGAATGCTGATCCAAAGACCACTTTATAGGCTCAGAAATTGGGTGTTACTCACCTAAGGTCATCTTAACTGATAAAGCATAAGGAAGGCTTATATCAAAGAAGTTCACTTTCAGAATGTCTAAAATAAAAAATTAAGTGTTCACAAACTTGATTCCAACTTAGGATCTTAAATTCAATTATACAGCTTAGCCATCTTCAAAATTCCATTCTCATCCACTGGATTCTGGTTCCCAATTCCATGATGCTTTATCCTGGCCATACTCAATCAGCAGAAGGCAACCCAGTTTCCTTTCTAAATGCCACTATAGATGGCAGGCATGTTGAACTTTGATGAATTCAGATCTGCTTGAGGCAGTGGAAATATAAGATTAAACAGGACTGTTTAGCTGCTATCAAATGTCCCAGAAGGATGCATTAGTTTCTTAAACACAGTAAAGTAAATGTAGCCACAGTAACTCCATGATAATCAAGAGAACAAAGTTGATAGAAAGTGTAGTAGAGGTTACTTTTCCAACACAATTTTGGTGTAAGGGGAGAACAGAGGTCCAGAGAAGAGGAGTAATTTGCCAAGGTTACAAGTGAATCAGGGCAGAACAGAACTAGAGTTCATATACTTTGGTCTCAAGTAAATAACTAGCTAAATAAATGAATAAACAAAAAAAAATTCACTTTCACAAGAAAGTACTATAGGGCGCTCATTATTTCACTTTGATATCTTTCTTGCAGAGAGCCTGTTGCAGAGTTATGACTTGAAGAGGAAGAAAGTGACATCAATATTAGGGCATCTGTCCCCAGTAGGTAGCATCTAAGACCCTAGCCAAGGACACCTCCGATCTCCTTTGATGTGCTGGCTCAGCTACTTGTTTGGCTGCCATCAGCCTGACTCACAGCTTCAGAAGTGGAAATATATGCACAGTAAAGAATGAAACAATCTCATGCCCAAAGATGGGTCAAGTTTGCCAAAATCATCCCCAAGCCCCTTTAGCTAATTGGAAATTGTTGGAGAAGGCTTCCATTCTGCAGCTGAGCGACAAAAGTGCCTCCACTGGAGACTGTACCTCCCAGAGCTGAGTTAAGATCATTTCTGGCAATGTGGTACTCCCTGTTTATTTTTAGATCAGTAAAATGGAGTTCATTGGCTGACTGATGGGCACACACAAATGATTTGGAAGTTACAGATCTGAAAAGATGTCTTCAAAATAAGTGTTGATTAATTCATTCCTGTATGCATTGTTAAGAAAAAAAAATTGGTTAAAAGATCCACCAAGCTCTGCTTCAATCTTGTATTCAACAAATATTTATAAATTGACTTAATATGCCAAGTACTCTGTTAGATGCTAGAAAATATAAATTAAGAAAGCCAGATGTAGTCCCCTTCCATTTGTCTATAGAAATGGACATTTGAAAATGTAACCAACCATGTTTCACAGTGTGTGAGGGGGATGGGGGTGGTTATCACATTACCATCGGAGATACTAAGTGCGGTTACGCAACCATTTTGGGGGAGTATAATAGAGAATGTTTCATCAAAGAAGTGACATCAATGATAAAACGAGTGGAGACAGTTAGGTGAAGAGTGAGAACAGGAAAGTTTTAGTCACAAAGAAAAGATACTTAAAAAAGTATATCCAAAAATGAAAGAAATCCTAGTAACTCTGGGGAACTGAAAGGAGTTCTTATGTCTGGAGTAGTGAGATGAGACTAGAAAAACAAACAGGGTTCAGATCATGAAGAGTCTAATTAGTCACGCTGAAGAGTTTTGACTTTATCCAAGGGCAAATAAAGGCAAAGAACAACTGGAAAAAGAATCAAATAATCTTGTATTCATTTGATAAAGGTCAGTCATATTGCAGTAGGAAGAATGAATTGAAGTGATAGAGACAAAAAGACCAATTAGGAGTCGTTGCAGTAATCTAGATGAGAAATGACACTGGACTGGACTCCATAGGATCAGTATGAATAAAAGTGACCTTGAGTTCCTCTAGAGCCATTCAGGCAGTAAGAAGCACAGAAACTCAAAGGAAAGGTAATGACCAAAGGGAAGAGTACCTGAATAAGTTTCCTGGGAAAAAGAGACACAAGTTTGAATATCATGAAGAAAGAGAACCAAGGGAAGTTGGAGGAACATTCTAAATGGGGGGATTGAGAAAGGAAGTTCCACATTGTGTTTAGGGAGCAGTGAGTACTTCTGTTTGGGGAAGGGTCTTAAATGCCAGGCACAGGAACTTGAAGAATATCCTAGGAATTGTCCTGTAGGTGGTGAGTGGACCACTAATTAATAAATAAATAATAAATGGCCTATTTGCCCTGTTTTCTCTCCATGCTTTTGTCCAAATTTAATTTTAGTTTTTCTAAGTCCATTTTATTTAGATATAACTCTTATAGCCTGTAGATGAATAAACTTTCCTCCTTTTAAACTCAATTTGCTAATACTTTGACTTTTCAAACAGATTAATTTAACCTATATTCATTGTCACATTTTTCACTTCTGTATTTAGTTCTTACTCTTTATGTTCTCTCATAAATCACAAGTTCAATGCTTAACTGTTGTCTTATTAAAAAAATAGTAAAGTAGGAAAACATGACTAACATCACATTCAATATTGCAATGATAATAAAAATATTCTCTTCAAATTTAAGAGAACATGGGGATGCTTATGATCACTACTGTAACATTATTACAGCCATTGTAATAATAAGAAAAATATATAACATTATTAATGAAGAGAGAGAAATTATTTTTCATACATTATATGATTCTTAACCTAGAAAATCCAAATTTTCAATACATTTTAAACTATGATAAACTATTAGTAAATTGTCCCTATTATAAAAAAACTCAATTTGATTATTAGAAAGATAATGTTGGATGTTTGCTTAATTTTGTAAAATGAAATTAATTCCTGTTAGATTTAAGGTTTAGCTGGAAAAATAAAGAGAAGGGAAAGAAGGAAGGAAGGAAGAAAGGTAAAAAGGAAGAACAAGAGGGATGTAAGAAAGAAAGAATAAAGGATGGAAGTAAAGAAGGAAAGACATCAGATAGATGTGACTACATCAAATTAAAATTTATGTATTGCCAAGAAAAAACCTGCCATCAACATATTTTAAAGACAAATAACCAAGGGCTACTACTAACCATTTTCAATTAAAATAAATAAATAAAACTCATCAATGACATGATCGTATTCTTTTTTTTTCAGAGATAAGAATGCTTTATTAATTTCTATAGACAAGACAATTTTTGTGTAATTCTTTATGCGTCTTTAAAGGTTATCTAGCGATTCTTTTTTATTTATTTATTTTTTATTATCAAATCAAAACAGCATATAAACATGAACATTCTTAACATACAAATGTTCCATGCATGGTGTACAATCAATGGCTCACAATATCATCACATAGTAGTATATTCATCACCATGATCATTTTTTAGAACATTTGCATCATTCCAGAAAAAGAGATAAAAAGAAAAAAAAAATTCATACATGCATACCCCTTACCCCTCCCTCTCATTGATCACTAGTATTTCCATCTACTCAATATATTTTAACCTTTGTTCCCCCTATTTTTTTCTATACCCCTTACCACTCCCTTTCATTGTTCACTAGTATTTCAATCTACTCAATTTATTTTAACATTTGTTCCCTCATTATTTATTTATTTTAATCCATATTTTTTACTCATCTGTCAATATCATAAATAAAAGGAGCATCAGACACAAGGCTTTCATCATCACATTCTTAAATGAAAACTATGTATGTATTGTAAAGACTCTGGAATGATTTTCAATGAAATGTGAAAAAAAATGAAGGTGATGTATAATTAAAGTTGTAAGGTAATGAGTAACTAAAAATTTAAGTTTCCTTACATGTACTTTCTAATTTTTCCTGAAATAAACATTCATCATGCAAAATTTGCATTTATTGACATGGTTCTATGTTGAAAAGCCATGTCTAGAATCTAGAATGGTGATTGGCGCCTAGAAGATATTTAAAAATTGCCACTTCTTTTTCATTCATTCATTCATTTAGTCAATGACATTTAATAAATATCTATTCTGTATATTTCACCACATGAAGTTATCATGAACTATCAGCAAAAATAGGAAATAGAATCAATTCCATCATTAATCAAACAAGTATTGGCTGAATGCCTTCTATGTGGCAGTCATTATGTTAAATATGTAGGACACAGTGGAAAACAAAACAGTATCTGAATAGTGATCAGTGGAATTTCATTGAGAGTTCAGAAATAGGCCCTCAGATTTATAGCAAATTGACTTTTTGCAAGGCCCCCAAATCCACTGAAATGGGACAAAATAGTCTCTTCAATAACAAGACTTGGAGAACCAGATATCCATATCCAAAGGAATAAAGAAGAGGACCCCTACCTCACACTCTATACAAAAATTAGCACAAAGTGGATAAAAGACCTAACATAAAAGCCAGTACCATAAAACTCCTAGAAAAAAGTATAGGGGAACATCTTCAACACCTAGTGATAGGAAGTATTTTCTTAGACCTTAAACCCAAAGCACAAGCAACAAAAGAAAAAATCAATAATTGGGAACTCCTCAAGATTAAACACTTCTGTGCTTCAAAGGACTATTTCAAAAACATGAAGAGGTAACCAATTCAATGGGAGAGAATATTTGGTCACCATATGTCTGATAAGGTTTTTATACCCAGGATATATAAAGAAATCCTACAACGTAACAATAAAAGGACAAATAATGCAATTATAAAATGGGCAAAGGATAGGAATAAACATTTTTCCAAAAAAAGGAATACACATTGCTAAAAAAAAGAACATGAAAACATATTCATCTTCATTAGCTGTCAGAGAAATGCAAATCAAAACCACAATAAGATATCATTTCATACCTATATGAATGGTCATTAGTAAACCAAGAGGGAACTACAAATGTTGGAGAAGATGAGGAGAATTAGGAATACTTATTCACTGCTGGTGAGAGTGTAAAATGGTGCAACCACTGTGGAAGATAGTTTGGCAGTTCCTCAGAAAGCTAAATGTTGAGTTGCCCTACAACCCAGCAATTCTGCTACTCGGTATATACCTAGAAGACTTGAAAGCAGTGACATGAACAGACATTTTCACACTGATGTTCATAGCAGAATTATTCACAGTTGCCAAAAGATGGAAACAAGCCTTAAGTGTCCATCAACAGAAGAGTGGATAAACAAAATGTGATATATATATATGTATGATGGAATATTATGCAGCAGTAAGAAAGAATGAGGTCCTGAAACATGGGACAATATGGATGAACTGTGAGGATGTAATGCTGAGTGAAATAAGTCAGACACGAAAGGACACATATTGTATGATTTCACTAATATGAACCAACTAGAACATGTAAACTCAGAGTCTTAAAATGTAAAATATAGATTACCTAGAGATAGACAGAAGCTAGAGAAGAGAAAACAGTTACCTAATATGCAGAATTGTTAATGTGGTTGAACTTAAACGTTGGGGAATGGAGCTTCTCCATTACAGTAGCTCGCTATTGGGAATATAAGTAATAATGCCATGTTGCTGGTGACTTTGATTGAAAGTGGTTGTTTAAAGTCACGTATGTCACCAGTTAACACTACAAATATTACGAAGGTCTTGCATAAACCACTAAACATGTACAAAAATAATAATACAGGTATATATGGGGGAAATATAGCTATTGTGAACTATGGACTACAGTTAACTAACATTTTAATACTCTTTCATAAGCGGTAATAAATTTACTACACCAATATTATGGGTCAACAATGGGGGGAGGATAATGGGTATGGAAGGATTTGGATTTTATTTTTTATCCTTATTTTCTGTTCTGGAGTATTGAAAATGTTCTAAAGTTGATCACGGGGATATATGCGCAACTACGTGATGATACTGTGAGCCAGTGATGTTTTGGATGTTTTCTTTTATGTGTGAATATGTATCAATAAAGTTGCAATTAAATACCATCTAAGAAATGGGAGAAGGCATAATCTGGTGTGAGAGGTACTGTATAAAGAAAAAAGGCTAGCACAATATGTTAAGTGATAGACTAGAGGATGCCTAAAGTACCTGTGAGGAGAGAAGAGTGAACAATTACCTCTGGCCCGGAAAATCAGGGAAGACTTGCCAGAGCAGGTGACCACTGACCTAAAGTTTCACCAATACTTAGGAGGCACAAAAGGATAACAAAAGAGCTTTCTAGGAATAGAAAGCAGATGTAACCGTCTTTATCTGGAAGATTGAAGCTTTCTGGAAAATAAAGTCTGAGAAACCTCCTGAAGATGTCCTTCCTGACCCATAGCCAGAAAAGAAGTCTCCATTTCTCTAGCACTCTCCATCTGGGGAACTCACACCAGCCCCAAAATTACTGCTCTAGGAAAATAAATGAAGGAACTGTGTGGGTTTGGATAGTCTTTTACCTCTGAATCACTACTCCACAACACCCAAGGAGAATGGCAGGCAGGAGCAGAGAATGGGGTTTACTTAATCCCAGCCACAGAAAACGTTTGTTCAAACCTCAGCTTTAGAGGAGAACAATGAGAAAAATTGAAGACTGTTTGGTGCTGGAATAATAAACCTTACCTTTTTCAATTCAGTAGTGCTGTTAGCATATAGATCCCAAAGGCTGGCAACCTGGCTGTCAGGGTACCCAGCAGCAAGATTCCAAAATTGCAAAAGCTGTGAGTTGAGCGCTGGACTGAGATTTTGGAGACCTTTGTTTTATTATCTGCTCTAACATTAACTGTCTAGTTTTAGGTAAAGGGTACTCCTTCTCTAGGCCTCATTTTCCCTATTAAAAATAGTAATTGGGAGGATGCACAGGTAGTTCAGTGGTTAGAATGCCTGCCTTTCATGCAGGAGACTCGGGTTGGGTTCTCCAACCATGCACCCCCCCCCCCAAGCAAACACACAAACAAACAAAAATTGTAATTGGTTGGATTATATTTTCTTGGATGATTTTTAAACCAGGATTCTGAGTCTTTAGGGATTCAGTGCAGCTAAATGGGTCTTTACAAATTTGCACCAATCATTAGAAAAGCCAACCATTTTGGCCAGACCATGATGGGACTTACCTGTGCCAGAGACCAATAAGCCCAGAACTTCACAGGCACTGACACCCCATTGGTAACTGGGACATATTGTGTTGTTTGTCCATGATTCTTCTTTTTCTCCTTGCCCTTGTCTTTCTTCTCTGGGGGCAGAGTGTCCTTCCTGGCCCCAAGGACTTGGACCAAACCACGTGGCTTAATTGGACATGGAGCGTGGTCAAAAGTAGCACTGTGTCAGCTTCAACCTGAGGCCTTAAGAAGCATAGTACATTTCTGCCCATCTTTTGGAGCTTTTTCCCTCTGCCAAGAGAACAAGATGTCCCAGACAGCTTTTGCTTCTTCAGCCTGTATTCTGGAATGAAGACATCTAGAGGAGACTTAAACCCACCCCTAAGTCTGGAGTCCAGTAGAGCCCAATCAAACCCAGCCAAGGTTAGCTAATTGCAGACAACCTGGTCTACCTGTGAGTCTTAAATATATTTTTGTTGTCATAAGCCACAGTGAATTGATGTCATGAAGCATTATTTTAGGAGAAATCTGACTGATGTGGTAACCTTCTTTGAATTATACTCCATGGATTGGCCTTCAATGCTCTAGAATAGGGAACTGTATTAGTTTTCTATTGCTGCTGTGACAAATTGCCACAAACTTAGTGACTTGAACAGCACAAATTTACTTTCTTAAGTTCTAGAAGTTAGAAGTTTGAAATGTGTCTCATGAAGCTAAAATCAAGGTGTAGCAGGGCTCTATCCTTTAGGAGTCTTCAGAGGACAGTCTGTTTCCCTGCCTTTTCCAGCTTCTAGATCTCATGGCCTCCTTCCCCCATCTTCAAGTCCATCAATATTAGTCTGAGTCTTTTTCATGCTGCCCTCCCTCTTGTTTTCTTCTTCTGCCTCCCTCTTGTAATTATAAGGACATTTATGATTATATTGGACCTACCTGGATAATACAGGATACTCTCCCCCATTTCAAGGCCAGCTGATTTGCAACCTTAATTCCACATATAACCTTAATTCCACTGTGCCATGTAACTTAACATATTCACAGATACCAAGGATTACAACATGGACATGTTTGAGGGGGCAATGGTCTGCCTTTCACAGAATCTGTGGCTGATCCTTTACTCATAGGGTGACTAGAATAGAAGTAGCATTTATCATGGGCTCCTATTAATTGCTCTAGGCCCTGCCCTATAAAGTAAATCAAACCAAAGACGAGATGTTCTTTTGGGCCCCATATCACATATCCTCAGCTTGTCTCTTGCTTTAAGGCAGCTGTGATAGCAACCCACCTTAAGGGTACTCCACAATATCTCTCCACATTTATTCCTTATGGCCTTCTCTGGAAGGGCAGAAGCTTGCTCAGCTCCTATGCAGGTACACCCTCAAGCAGTTAGGTGGAAGCTGATGGGTAAATGCCCCAGCTTTCTGTTCTCAGGAGGGGTCAGGGCTCAATTTACACCATTCCTCCAAGGCTCTCATCAGTAATCAGCTCAAAAAAAGCATGATTAATTGACTTTTCCTCATTTCCTGTTATTCCCTCCCCACTCTCATTCCTAGTTCCTCCAATCACCTCCCAAATAAACAGAACTTGACTCCCAAGTACTTATCTCAGGCCCTGCTTTTGGAAGAAATCAAGCTAACACTGAACACTTACTACTGACAGAACCAGGTTTCAGGGTTGAAAGAAACCCTGAAGGGTATCTAGTCCAGAGTGTGTAGCTATAACTAAGCCAGCTTGCAGGATTCAGGAAGACCCTTCCTCTAGTCTACAATATCTCTTACTAGCAGTTGTCCAGTCTGTGTTTATGCACTTCCAAGAATGAGGAAACCATTGTCTCAAGAAGCAAACCATCCTAGTAACAGATAGCTCTCAGTGAGAAAATTGCTTCCATAAGAATTTCTGTCATTGCCCTTAGGTTTTATTTTTTAATTTAATTTTATTTTATAAATATAATATATATATTATATATATATAAATATATATATATACACAAAAAAGCAATACATTTCAAAGTACATTTTATCAAGTAGTTATAGGACAGATTTCAAAGTTTGGTATGGGTTACAGTTCAACAATTTCAGGTTTTTCCTTCTAACTGCCCAATACACTGGAGATTAAAAAGAAATATCAATACACAAATTCAATACTCATACTCATGTGTTAAATCCTAAATTCTCTGTTATAGCTCCTCCTTCTTCTTTAATCCTTCTCCCATTCTTTAGGGATATGTCCATTCTAACTTTTTTCATGTTGAAAAGGGGTATTGACAATATGGGATGAGGGGATTGAACTGATTACTAATCCTGGAGAGACTGGCACTTCTGGGTTTCAGGATTTATCTGCCTAGGTTTTAGGTTTCTGAAGGCTTTTGGTTTCTGAAGAGTAAATATCTGAAGGTTTTAGGTTTCTGAAAAGTAAACTTAGTGCGTGCAACTTTTGTAGGATCTCAGATGGAACCCTGCATGTTCTTTAGGATAAACAGGGATGATGTTGGTTGGGGTTTGGCAAACCATGGCAATTAGCAATATCTAGCTGAAGTGTGCATAAGAATGCACAGAATAGCCTCTCGACTCTTTTTGAACTCTCTTAGCCACTGATACCTAACTTTTTAACATTTATTTCCACCACCCCCCCTTTGGTCAGTAAAGCATTCTCGATTCCACGATGCTGGGGCCAGGCTCATCCCGGGAGTCATGACATGCATTACAAGGGAGACTCAAACCCCTGCATATCATGTCTCACATTGTGGGGAGGATAATGATTTTCCTTGCAGGGATGGATTTAGAGAGAGAGAGAGAGGCCACTTCTGAGCAACAAAAGAGGTTCTCTGGAAGTAACTCTTAGGCATAATTCTAGGTAAGCTTAGCTTCTCCATTACAGATATGGGTTTCATAAGAGCAAACCTCAAGATCAGAGGTTTGGCCTATTAACTTTGAAGTACCCTAGTGTTTGAGAGAGTATCTGGGGTTTCCCAGGTAGGGAAGTTTAATAGTTCCATATTTTTTCTCCTGTCCCTCAAGGGACTTTGCCAATACTTTTTAATTATCTACCCAACACACTCTGGGATGTATCCAGGTATTACATAAAGCTATGGAGAATTGCAAGCCCTTGTTCCCATTCAGGGCTCCACATGTTTGGGTTGTTTAAATGAACTATCTAGACAGTTTGAGTTGGATTGTGTGCTACAGAAAATTTAGGTTTTGAACAAAATAAAGCCCTCTTTCTTTGGTCTCATACAGTAGGTAAAGTTCTAAAATACTGACAGTTTCATCCTTTACCCTGTATTCTGATTTACTTTAGTTCCAACCAGATTGGCTTCATTCTTATCTCTAATTGGAGCATGATCTCTTTTTCAAATTCTTTAACAGTTATTGTATGTAGCAATGCTGACCTTCAGAGGCACAGAATTCCAGCTCTGAGTCTCAGGTGTCACACAGGCAACACAGGCACCCAAGGTTCCTGGGAAATACCAGCTTATATTTATATAGCACAACAGTTCAGAATCCAGAAATAACACAAAGCTTAATAAATGTGACTTCTCACCCCCAGGAGGGCCTCTTTTGTTGCTCAGATGTGGCCTCTCTCTCCAGCCAACATGATGAGCAGTCTCACCACCCTCCCCCTCTCTGCGTGGGACATGACTCCCAGGGATGTGTA
>PVIY010036542.1:0-25373 GCA_004026745.1 Myrmecophaga tridactyla | reverse complement strand
TGGAAAAGTATTTGCAAGCCCCCTTCGGGGAATGGTGAGAGCAGGGAGAAATTCAACTTCCCCAAGTTGAATTCTTGATATTCTCACAAGCAGTGTGGACAACCAAAGCTATAGGCTGAGCCCCCAGTCTTGGGGTTTATTCATATGAAACTTAACCCCACAAAGGATAGGTCAAGTCTACTTAAAATTTAGGCCTAAGAGCCACCCCCAAGAGAGCCTCTTTTGTTGCTCAGATGTGGCCTCTCTCTCCAGCCAACATGACGAGCAGTCTCACCACCCTCCCCCTCTCTGCGTGGGACATGACTCCCAGGGGTGTGGACCTTCCTGGCAACATGGGACAGAGATCCTGGAATGAGCTGAGATTCAGCATCCATGGACTGAGAAAAACCCTAGTATGAGCTGAGAATTAACATCAAGGGATTGAGAGAACCTTTTTGACCAAAGGGGGAAGAGTGAAATGAAACTAAGTGTCAATGGCTGAGAGATTCCAAACAGAGTCGAGAGGTTATCCTGGAGGTTATTCTTATGCATTAAGTAGCTATCACCTTGTTGTTCAAGATGTAGCGGAGAGGCTGGAGGGAACTGCCTGAAAATGTAGAGCTGTGTTCCAGTAGCCATGATTCTTGATGATGATTGAACAATGATATAGTTTTCACAATGAGACTCTGTGAATGTGAAAACCTTGTGTCTGATGCTCCTTTTAGCTACTATATCAACAGAAGAGTAGAACATATGGAATAAAAATAAATAATAGGGGGAACAAATGTTAAAATAAATTCAGTTTGAAATGCTAGTGGTAAATGAAAGCTAGTGGTAAGGGGTATGGTATGTATAATCTTTTTTTCTCTATTATCATTTCTTTTTCTGTTGTCTTTTTATTTCTTTTTCTAAATCAATGCAAATGTTCTAAGAAATGATGAATATGCAACTATGTGATGATATTAAGAATTACTGATTGTATATGTAGAATGGAATGATATCTTAATGTTTTTTTGTCAATTTTTTTTAATTAATAAAAAAAGTTAAAAAAAGAAAGAAAAGCACCAGACTACAGAAACAAAGTGCTTCAATGGAGAAAATAAAAAGAAATTAGTGTTATTAAAAGAAAAAAAAAAGTCTCTAAGTCAGAGAAGACTGTTCTGGACCAGGAATCTGTAATTTTGGAAACTAGACCACCCAGCACTGATTTGACATGGCCTGTTACTATATTAATGTCAATTGATAAATGTTGCTGTTTGCTGTTGCAGTCCATTTTATGCCATGTGGATTTGGATTGTTTATCTAATCATTAAGAGCTGATTTATACAAGCACAGTTCAATTCAGTCATCAAATATTTAATGAGTACCTAATATGTCCTCAGTGTATTGTTAAGTCTGGTAGCAGGGGACATTTAAGATGAGGAAGATGGGCATGTTCCCTGCACTTAGAAGATTTAATGCTGTGGGGAGACAGTGAATGAAGCCAAGGACTCTAAGGAGAGTCCCTGATATCAGGGAGTCTTGGATAGCTCCCAGACCTGAAGAATGAGGGGTGGAGGAGGAGAGAAAAATATTCTGGGTCAATAGTATGTGTAAGAGTCTGCAAAGAAAAGAAAGTCTGGCAAGTTTGACAAGCTATAAATTCACCATTATTGGGATGATAACAGGGTGAGATAAAGCCCAAGAAAGAAGGAGCCAGATCACGAAGACCCCAAATCCAAGATGAGGCATTGGGACTTGTTCCTAAAAGCAGTGGAGAATCACTGAAGAACATTAAACATTGGATTGAAAAATCCATATCTGGGTTTTTTAGAAATACTACTTTATGAGGAGTGGATTAAATTCAGCCAATATTAGAAGCAGGAAGTCCAGGGAAGAGAAGTTAGGGGCCTTGACAATGGCAGAGACACCAGAGATAGATGTTAGAGATCTCAGAGATATTTAAGATGTAGAAATAAAAAAACAGGTTACTTCTAAAGTGCTGGGGTGAGCAAGATTAAGTCCACAGCTCTGATGTGGCAACTGGCTGGATTAGAGTGTTCACTAAATTATATATAATGGATTTTATCATTTTATTTTTCACATTTAAACATTTGCTATAGCTGGAATGTATATGCTGATAAGAAATGAGGTAAGGATCCATTACATACATCTTTTCTGTTATAGAATAGGGATCTAATCATGGCTAACCAATAACTTGAGGTGTCTATTTTTCCCCTCCCACTCAAATATACACACATATTTAGTTGAAAGACCATTTTAATCACAGGCTATTTATCATACAATTGGATTGATTTTTGTTTCTGGTTTTGTTCCTCTCTCCTTTTTTTTTTTTTTTTTTTAATTAGAGGAGTTGTAGGTTGACATAAAGATAATGCAGAAAGCACAGAGCTCACATATCCCCCCATCACAAATGCACAGTTTTCCATATTACACTTTCATTTGTGTGGTACTGTTGTTACAATTCATGAAAAATGCTATTATAATTGTACTAATAACTATAACCCATAGTGTATATTAGGGTTCACTGTTTATGTTATGGTTCACTGTTTATATATTCCAATTTTTTAATGTGTCTAGTAACATATGTACAACCTAATATTTCTCCCTTTTAACTGCGTTCAACTATGTAATTCACAATATTGTGTTACTATCACCACCATCCATTACCAAAACTCTCCATCACCCCAAACATAAACTCCCCATTCCCTACCCCCACTCCCATCCCTGATAAGCTGTATTCTAATTTCTGACTCCCTGAATTTTCTTATTCAATTTATTTCATATCAATGAGATCATACAATATTTGTCCTTTTGTGTCTCACATGTCTTCAAATTTCATCCATGTTGTAGCATGTAACAGAACTTCATTTCTTTTTACATCTGAGCAATATTCCATGGTATGTATATAACACATTTGGTTTATCCATTCACCTGTTGATGGATGCTTGAATTGCTTCCATCTTTTGGAAATTGTGAATAGCGCTGCTATGAACATTGATATGAAGGTATCTTTCTGCACCTCTGCTTTTAGTTCTCTGGGGTATATTTCTAGAAGTGATATTGCAGATCATATGATAATTCTATACTTAAATTTCTGAGGAACTGCCAAACTGTCTTCTACAACAGCTGCAACATTTCACTTTTCCACCAACAATGAACAAGTGTTCCTATTTTACCACATTCTCTCCAATTGCATGACTAGGTCTTCTGGTACAATATTGAATAACAGCAGTGACAGTGGGCTTCCTTGTCTTATCTGTTTCTAACCTTAGGGGGAAGCTTTCAATCTTTCACCATTAGGGTATGATTTCAGTGTTAGGTTTTTCATATATGCCCTTTATCATGTTGAGGCTGTTCCTTCTCTCCTTAGTGTTCTAAGTGTTTTTATTAAGAAGAGTTCTAGATTTTGTCAGATGCCTTTTCTACATAATTGAGATGATCATGTGTTTTTTCTTTTTTATCATGTGTTTTTTTCTTTCATTCTATTAATGTGGTGTATTGCATTAATTGATCTTTTTATGTTGATTCACTCTTGCATAACTGGAATTAATCCTACTAAATGGTGGTTATGACTCTTACTGTGTTGTTGGACTTGGTTTGCTAGTATTTTGTTGAGGATTTTAATATCTATATTCATAAGGGATATTGGTCTGTAATTTTCTTTTGTTGAGGTATTAGGGCAATGTTGGCAACATAGAATGGGTAAGGAAGTGTTACCACATCTATTTTTTGGATGAGGTTGAGCAGGATTGGTGTGAATTCTTCTTGGAATGATTGGTAAAATTCAACAGCAAAGCCATCTGGTCCTGGGTGTTTCTTTGTTGGGAGGTTTTTGATGACTGATTCAATCTCTTACTTGTTATCGGTCTGTGACATCTTCTATTTCTTCTTGATTCAGGGTATGCAGTTTGTATGTTTCTAGGAATTTGTCCACTTTGTCTTAGTGATCTAATTTGTTGATATACAGTTGTTTATAGTTTCCTCATAATCCTTTTTATTTCTGTAGGGTCAGTAGTAATGTCTTCCATTTCATTTCTGACTTTATTTGTATCTTCTCTATTTATCAGTCTAGCTAAATGTTGGTTGATTTTACTGATCTTTTCAAATAATCAATTTTTGGTCTTGTTGATTCTATTTTTTATCCTCCATTTCATTTATCTCTCCTTTGATCTTAGTTCTTTCTTTCTGCTCATTTTAGATTTAGTTTGCTCTTGTTTTTCTAGATCTTCCAATTTTGAAGTTATGTCTCTGATTTGAGGTCTTTCTGCTTTTTAAACTATAAACATTTAGGGTTATAAATATCCCCCTCAGTACTGACTTACTTCATCTTATATATTGTGGAATGTTGTGTTTTCATTTTCATTTGTCTCAAGATATGTCCTAATTTTCCTTGTGATTTCTTCTTTGGTGCATTTATTATTTAAGACTGTGTTGTTTAACTTCCACATTTGTGAATGTTTCAAATGTTATTGATTTCTATCTTTTCATTTCATTGTTGGAGAAGATATATTGTATGATTTCAATATTTTAAAATTTGTTGAGACTTGTTTTGTAATCTAGAATATGGTCTATCCTAGAGAATGATCATGTGTATTAGAAGAAAATGTGTGTTCTCCTGTTGCTGAGTGAAGTGTTTTGTATATATATTAGGTATAGTTGTTTAAGAGTATCATTCAAGTCTTCTATTTCCTTATTGATCTTTTGTCTAGATGGGCTATCTATTCTTGAAGATTATATATTTGCCTTCTAATATTGTAGAATCATCTGTTTCTCTCTTCAAATCAGTCAATATTTGCTTTGTATATTTTGGGTCTCTTTTTTGGATATATATCATTGTTATGTCTTGTTGAATTAACTTCTTTATCAGTATATAGTGCCCTTCTTAGTCTCTTCTTTTTGTTTGTTTATTTGTTTATTATTTTTGCATGGGCAGGCTCTGGGAATCGAACCTGGGTTTCCAGCATGGCAGGTAAGAATTCTGCCTGCTGAGCCACCATTGCACTGCTCAGTCCCTTCTGTTTTAAATGTAATATCTATTTAATCTGATATTAATATAGTAGCAGCAGCTTTTGGTTTCTGCATGCATGGAATTTTTTCCATCCTTTTTCTTTCAAGCTACTTTTGTCTTTGAATTTAAGTTGAGTCTCCTGTAAATAGCTATAGTTGGGCCATGTTTTTTTCATTCTGCCAGTCTTTGCCTTTTGACTGGAGAATTAAGACATTTATATTTAAAGGGATTAGAATAATGCAGGACTTTGTTCTGCCATTTTGCTATTTGGTTTTTGTAAGTCTTATACTTTTTTGTCCCTCAATTCTTCCATTAATGCCTACTTTCACATTTGATTTTTTTTTTGTAGCATATCATTTTGAGTTCCTTTTCATTTCCTTCTGCAGATATTTACAGATATGTTTTTGTGGTTACCATGAGGCTTAAATTTAACATCCTAAATCTATAATGGCCATGTTTGATTTGGTACAAACTTAACTTCAAATACATACCTAAACTGTCTTGTATTCCTTCATCCCTCCCGCCATTTTCTGTTGTACTTGTTACTTATTATGTCTTTATATGTTTTATGTCCCAACCCACGTGTTTTCAATACTTTTTATACATTTGCATTTTAGAACCTGCAGGAAGTAGAGTTACATATCAAAAAATACAATATTACTGGTATTTATAATTACCCATTTGGTTACCTTTACCAGAGATCTTTTTTTTTTCATGCCAGTTGATCCACTGTCTAGTGTCTTTTCCTTTCAATCTGAAGAACTCCCTGTAGCATTGCTTGTAGGGCAAGCCTAATGGTGATGAAATCTCTCAGCTTTTGTCATTTATTTTTAACTCTGTCCTACTAATTCTTACTTGGCAATTATTTAAGCTTTAACTACTTCATTCCACTGCCTTCTTGCCTCCATGATTTCTGATGAGAAATCAGTATTTAATCTTACTGGGGTACCCGTGTACATGATGTGTTTTTCATTTGGAGCTTTCAGAAGTCTCTCCTCCTTCTGGGTACCCCATAATGCATATATTGGAATGCTTGATGGTGTCCCATAGGTCCCTTAGGCTATGTTTGCTTTTGGGATGAGGGGAGGGTAGCATGGGCCAGGAATTAGACTTGGATCTCCTGCATAGCAGGTGAGCATTCAACTACAGAACGACCTGTGCACCCCTCTGTTCATTTTACTCCTTCTTTTATTTTTCTTCTCCCCATTGCCAGTCATTTCAATCATCTATAAGTAAACTGATTTGTTATTCTGCCAGCTCTAATGTGCTTTCAAAATCCTCTAGGGAATTTTTAATTTCAGTTATTGTGCTTTCAACTCCAATATTTCTGTTTGAGTCTTTTAAAATTTTTCTATCCATTTATTGAGATTCTCATACAGTTCACTCACTGTTTTCCATATTTTTTTTTACTTCTTTCTCCCTGTGTTTTGGTTTGCTAAAGCTGCTGGAATGCAATATACCAGAAATGAATGGGCTTTTATAAAGGGAATTTATTAAGTTACAAGTTACAATTCTAAGGCTGTGAAAATGTCCAAATCAAGAGATCCAGAGAAAGATACTGAAAGGTTTAGGAGGGGAAAGTGGTGAGAAAGAAGGAAGGTAGACCAGGAAATTTAAAGTGGGTGGGTTTATTTCTGCACTCCCAGGCAGAGGTCACCGAATCCAAGACGGAGAGAGGTGAGTCCGCGCCTGGGTAGTGGCGTGGGCAGTTTTTAAGCAAGGGGGTCAGGTGACATCCAGAAGGGGCGGTTTTCCAGAAGTCGTGTGTCCAGAAGAGGCAGTTCATCACTTCGGGAAGTCAGGTGTCCGGAAGGGGCGGTTCATCAGTTCCGGAAGTCAGGTGTCTGGAAGGGGTGGCTCATCTCCTTGTCCCGGAAGCCATGCTGGGAGGGGCAACACAGCCTCCACAGCTCAAGTTGCAGTGCCCTTCCCCATTCCCCCGACCTAACAGATACCTTGACTTTGAAGAAAGGCCAATGGCATCTGAGTTTCCTCTGTCATATAGGAAGGCCCTTAGTGACATTTGCTGGCCCTTCTCTCCAAATTGTCTCTGGGCTTCTGTGTTTCCTTGCTTGTTCCCCCTGGGGCATTTCTATTTCTGAGATCTGTCCAAGATGGCTCTGCCTTTTATTCTCTCATAAAGGATTCCAGTAAAAACTATTAAGACCCACCTTGAATCAGGTGGGTTTCCTCTCCATGGAAACAATCTAATCAAAAGATCCTCCCTCAACAATAGATCTGTACCCACAAGAATAGATTAGAAGTACATGGCTTTTCTGGGGTACATAACAGTTTCAAACCAGCACACCATATATTCCCTTATCTCTTTGAGAATATTGAGAGTCATTTTTTAAAAAGTCTTTGATATTTCCAAAGACTGTTCTTTGTTGATGATTTCTCATGTGTTATCTTATTCCTGTGAATGGATCATCATTTCCTGTTTCGTTGTGTACTTTTTTTCTTTGTGTGTTAGTTTGAAACTGTTATGTCCCCCAGAAAAGCCATGTTCTTTTAATCCAGTCTTGTGGGGCAGACCTATTGTTGGGTGGGACCTTTTGATTAGCTTGTTTTCATGGAGATGTGACCCTGCCCATTCAAGGTGAGTTGTAATTCACTTACGGGAGTCCTTTTGGAGGGAGACATTTTGGAGAAAACAAACATACTTGAAGACATAAATACCCCAGGAGATGCTAACCTAAGAGATGAAATCCAGAGTTTACCCTGGAGAAGCTAAGAGAGGACCCACAGATGCTTAGAGGGAGAAATGCCCCTGAGATGCTAAGAGAAGACCTGTAGGATACAAAAAGAAAGTTACTAGGATCTGAAGCTGGAAGCAGTAAACTGGGAGCAAGGACCAGCAGACACCAGACACTTGCCTTCACAGCTGACAGAGGTATTCCAGATACTGGCCAGCCTTTCTTCAGAGTCTGGGTATCATCTTTTTGATGCCTTACTTCAGACATTTTCATGGCCTTAGAACTGCAAATTTGTAACCTAATAAATCCCCTTTGTATAAACCGATCCATTTCTGGTATATTGCATTCCAGCAGCTTTAGCAAACAGAAACACTGTGTTTGTCACAATTTTTTTTTTTTTTTGCACATTTCAATATTTAAAGATGTTAACTCTAGGATTTAGTTCCTGACCTTTCTGTTTCTTAAGTTTGCATACAGCTAGTGATATGACAGATTTCCTTGAGTGTCAGGAACGAACAGAAACAAACCAATACAAAAACAGTTTTTGCAGTCTCTGCAGATTGGCTCTACTTGGTTGGTGGTCTCCTTTAGAGTTTATCCTTCCTGTTAAGAAGATCAGCTCAAGGCAAAAGTGTCTGCTCTGTCTTTCCTGAGTCTGCAATTCACCCTTGGCTTGCACTCATGGCTTTGTTGTTCCCCTGTTTACAGGAATCCAGGCAGATCTCTACTTCCTGTGAAATAGACTCCCCCCTCCCCTTGGAGCCTTTATTGTATGTCTTAAAGTTGGTAAGTCTTTGCCTCAGGCTGAATTGATTTAGTTATTTCTTACACTGCTTTTTCTGTGCACAAGCTACTTTTTCCTGCATGCATGCCCTGCAAGAACAAGTCAGAGATAAGTGTCCTGGTTCAGCCTTTGAGGCAGTCACCTGATAGTTTGCCACTGACATACAGGCACTGCCTTATGTGTGTGACGCTAAGCTTCTCCCACCAGACACCCACAATGGGAGTGGAGGCCAGCTCCATACTGTGCCACAGTGGGGGAGGGTTCAGCAAGGACACAACAGCTTGTCCTGTTTTGTGTGTGTCTGTGTGTTTTAATTTTTTTTAACTAGAGAAACTGTAGGTTTACCAAAAAAATCATGTAAAAAATACAGCATTCCAAATACCCCCATCATTAACTTTCATTATAAGTGATGAAAGAATATGAGAATTATACTATTAACTATTCTCCATAGTTTACATAAAGTGTATCATTTCCCATATGCCACCAGATTATTAATACCTTGTATTAGTGTGGACATTAATGAAAGAATATTTTTATACTTGTACTATTAACTACAGTCCATTGTTGACAATAGGGCTCGTATTGTACAGTCCTATGGTTTATATTTTAATTTTTATTCTATAACATATACACAAATGAAAATTTTCTCCTTTTAACTGCATTCATATATAATATATAATACAGTGCTATTAATTACTCTCTCAAAATTGTACTACCATTACCACCATCCGTTTCCAAAATACTACAATTAACCCACATAGAAATTCTGTACAAAATAAGCCTTAACTCCCTATTCCCTGCCTCCAACCCAGATTATGTAACCTGTGTTCTAGAGTCTAACTCTGAGTTTGCTTTTTCTAATTGTTTCACATCAGTGAGGTCATCCAGTATTTGTCCTTTTGTGTCAGGCTTATTTCACTCCACATGATGTCTTCAAGGTCATCCATGTTGTCACATGAACCAATACTTCATCCCTTTTTATAGCTGAATAATATTCCACTGTAGGTATATGTCACATTTTTGTTTATCCATTTGTCAGTTAATGGACACTTGGGTTGCTTCCAGCTTTTGGCAATTGTCAAAAATACTGCTATGAACTTTAGTAAGCAAATATCTGCTTGAGTCCCTGCTTTCAATACTTTTGGGTGTACACCTAGTAGTGGAATTGCTGGGTCATATAGTAATTCTATACTTAGCTTCCTAAGAAACTGCCAAACTGTCTACCACAGCAGCTGCACCAATTTACATTCTCGCCAGCAAAGTAAGAGTGTTTCTATTTTTCCACATCCTTTCCAACTCCTATAATTTTCTGTTGTTTTAATAGTAGACACTCTTGTAAGTGTGAAATGGTATCTCATTGTGGTTCTGATTTGCATTTCCCTTATAACTATTGATGGTGAGTACCTTTTATGTACTTTTCAGCTGTTTGTGTATCCTCTTTGGAGAAATGTCTATTTTTTTTTAACTAGGTTGTTTGTCTTTTTGTTCTTAAGTTGTAAGGTTTCTTTGTAATTCTAGATATTAAACCCTTATTTTGTGGTTTCCAAATATTTTCCCACTTGATCAGGTTGCATTTCACTTTCATGATAAAGTTTTTTGCACAAAAGTTTTAAATTTTGATGTAGTCCCATTTATCTATTTGTTTTCTTTTGTTACTTGTGCTTTGGGTGTAAAGTCTAAGAAAACATTACCTACTGCAGGATCCCAAAGATGCTTCCCTAGAGTTTGTTCTGGGAGTTTTATCATCCTGATTATTACATTTAGGTCTCTGATCCATTTTGAGTTAATTTTTGTATATACTGTGAGATAGGGCTCCTCTTTGATTCTTTTGCATGTGGATATCAAGTTCTCTAAACACTGTTTGATGAAGAGACTATACTTTCTGAATTAAGGGACTTGGCAGCCTTGTCAAAAGTCAATTGGCCAGAGTGGGCCATTGTGGCTCAATGGCAGAGTTCTTGCCTGCCATGCTGGAGACCTGGGTTTGATTCCCAGTGCCTGCCCATGCCAAAAAAAAAAAAAAAAGAAAAGAAAAGAAAATCAATTGGCCATAGATGTAAGGGTCTATTTCTGAACTCTTAATTCAGTTCCATTTGCCAATACATATCTTGCCTTATTCTAGTGCCATGCTATTTTGACCACTGTGGCTTTGTGATAAGCCTTAAAGTTAGTAGTCCTCCAACTTCTGTCTTCTTTTACAAAGTGGTTTTGGCTATTCAGGGGTTCTTACTCTCCTAAAAAATTTGATAATTGGCTTTTCCATTTCTGCTAAGTAGGCTGTTGGGATTTTGATTTGGATTGCATTGAATCTGTAAATCACTTTGGGTAGAATTGGTATCTTAGCAATATATAGTCTTCCAAACCATGGCTTTTTGTATACAAGTCCTTTACATCCTTGGTGGAAATTTATTCTGAAATATTTTATTCTTTTAGTTGTTATTGTAAATGGAATTTTTTTCTTGATTTCCTCCACATATTGCTCATTAATAATATATAGATCTTGTACCCTCCCACTTTGCTGAATTTCTTTTTTGGCTTTAGTAGCTCTGTTGTAGATAAATTTTCAGGACTTTCTATTTTTCAGATAATGTCATTTGCAAATAGGGAACATTTTACTTTTTCATTTTCAATTTGAATGCCTTTTATTTCTTTTTCTTGCCTAATTTTTCTGGTTAGAACTTCAGTACAATGTTGAATAACAGTGTTGACAATGGAAATACTTGTCTTCTTCCAGACTTCAGAGGGAAACTTTTTAGTCTTGCCCCATTCAGTATGTTATCTGTGGGTTTTCATGCTGAGGAAGTTTCCTTCTATTCCTTTTTTTTTCTGAGTGTTATCATCAAGAAAAGATGTTGGATTTTCTCAAATGCCTTTTGCATGCATTGAGATGATCATGTTCCCCCCCACTTTTTTTTTAATGTGGTGTATTACATTAATTGATTTTCTTGTGTTGAACCACCCTTGCATACCTGAGATAAAACCCACCTGATCATCATGTGTAATTCTTTTAATGTGCTGTTGGATTCCATTTGCAAGTATTTTGTTGAGGACTTTTGCATCTATATTCATCAGAGAAATTGGTCTGTAATTTTCTTTTCTTGTATTATCTTTATCTGGCTTTGCTATTAGGGTGACATTGTCCTCAAAGAATTAGTTAGGTAGTTATCGTTCCTGTTCAGTTTTTTTGGTAGAGTTTGAGTAAGATTGGTATTAATTATCTTAGAATGTTTGATGGAATATGCCTCTGGAGCCATCTGACTTGGGTGTTTCTTTGTTGGGAGGTTTTGATAACTGATACTCAGTCTTTTTACTTGTAATTGTTCTTTTGAGGTCTTCTATTTCTTCTTGAGTTAGTGTTGGTTATTCAAGTGTTTATAGGAATTTATTGGCATATAATGTTTATAGTATCATGTTATGAGCCTTTTTAATTCTGTGGGGTCAGCAGAAATGTGCCCCCTCTCATTTCTGATTTTGATTGCATCTTCTCTCTTTTGTTCATTGTTAGCGTACCTATTTATCAGTTTTATTGATTTACATAGAACCAACTTTTGCCTTTATTTCTCTATTTCATCTTTAATCTTTGTTACTTCTTTCCTTTTGCCTACTTTGAAGTTAGTTTGCTGTTCTTGTTTCTAGTTCCTCTAGGTGTGCAGCTAGGTTTTTCATTTTTAGCTCTTTCTTCTCTTTTTTTTTTATTTTTTATTTTTTATTTTTGCATGGGCAGGCACTGGGAATTGAACCCGGGTCTCCAGCATGACAGGTGAGAACTCTCCTGCTGAGCCACTGTGGCCTGCCCTAGCTCTTTCTTCTTTTTTTTAATGTAAGCTTTTAGGGCTATAAATTTCCTTTCTTCACTGCCTTCACTGCATTCCATAAGTTTTGATGTGTTCCATTCTAGTTTTCATTTATCTCAAGATATTTAATGATTTCCCTTGTAATTCCTTCTTTGACCCACTGATTGTATAATAGTGTTATTTAGCTTCCCTCAAAAAATATTTGTGGATTTTCCAGTTCTCTGCCTGTTGTTGACTTCCAACTTCATTCCATTGTGGTCCGAGAAGAAGCTTTTCTATAATTTCAATATTTTTTAATTTATTGAGACTTGTTTTGTGACACAGCATGTGGTCTATCTTGCAAAGTGACCCATGTGCACTTGAGAATAATGTATAACCTGCTGTTTAGGGGTGGAATGTTCTATAATTATCTGTTCAAGTTCATTCATCATGTTATTCATGGTCTCTGTTTCCTTATGATCGCCTGTCTAGATGTTCTACCTATTGATGAGAGTGCTGTATTGAATTCTCTCTTATCATTGAGCTGTCAATTTTTTCCTTCAGTTTTGCCAGTGTTTGCCTCATGTATTTTAGGACACTGTGGTTAGGTGCACAAATATTATGATTCTTATTTCTTCTTGGTGAATTGCCCCTTCTATTAATATATAGTGCCCTTTAACTCTTGTAACAGCTTTGACTTAAAGACTATTTTGTCTGTTATTAGTATAATTACTACAGCTCTTTTTAGAATATCTTTTTGCATCCTTTCACTTTCAACCTATTTGTGTCTTTAGGTCTTAGGTTTGTATCTTGTAAACAACAAATAATTTAATCATTCTTTTTTATCCATTATGCCAATCTGTATCTTTCCATTGGGGAGTTTAATCTATTAACATTCAGTGCAATTACCCTAAAGGCAGTACTTCAGACATTTTGTTCTTTGGTTTTTATATGTCATATCTTTTTTGGGGGGCGGGGGTCTCTCTTCATTTATTGCAACCTCATTTTCTGTACTGTTGATTTTTTTTTTCAGATACATCTGACTAATTCCTTATTTCTGTTTCTTTGTGAATTTTTACAATACTTTCTTTGTGGTTACCATGGGATTTGTATTACATAACGTATACCTATAAACTACTAATTTGAAAAACATACTAACTTAGCTTTAATGCTATACACATTCTCTGCTCCCATATCCCTCTGCTTTCTCTCTGTATGGTTTTTTTTTTTTTTTTACATGGGCAGGCACCGGGAACCAAACCTGGGTTCTTTGGCATGGCAGGCAAGCATTCTTGCCTGCTGAGCCACCATGGCCCACCCTGTATGTTGTTTTTATCTCACATTAACTCTTTATATTTTGACTGTCTAGTATCAGGAAATGCCTTTTCTTGTTCAATTGTATTCTGATTCATAAGAATTAAAGAGAAAAGTTTTATGTTGAGGATACGGTACCATTGGGTATTGCATTTACTCTTTTATATTTACCTTTACTGAAGATCCTTTCTTCACAATACTCCATCTGACTCTCTTGTCTTTTCCTTTCAGTCTGCAGAACTCCCTTTAGTATTTTGTATAGGGTAAGTCTCATTGACAAACTCTCACAATTTCTGTTTATCTGTGAATATCTAAAATTCTCTCTCATTTTTGAAGGACAGTTTTGGTTGAACATCTAAAGTATCTTGATGAGTTAATGCTGAAGGTCAGCTTCTCCACTTGGCTAGGGGCTTATTGTTGAATGGATTTGATGCTTGGTCCAACTTTTTCTGGACCTTTAGAGTAGGTGTATTTAACTGTTTGGGTTTTCTTAGCTCTTCATCACCTGATTTTTTTCCTTGGATATTTGGTGCAATTGTTTCACATCCAGGAGAAAGCTTCCTTTCCTCTGTTCCTTCTCTTAGAATCTTGATATTTTCTGTTTGTTTCTGTGCAGAATTCTCCCTTCCCCCAGATCCTATGATTTGTTTAATTTGTCTTCCTCACTTAGTGCCCCTTTTCTTACACTTTTCATTACAGGAACCCTTCCAGTCTTATGGCAGTTCAGCTATAAGACTGGTCTTTTTTTTCTGTAAGGTTTTCTCCCTCTGTTTTTGTCTCTGTTAGAATATCCTATTCCAGGAACCCAGATGGGGTTAATCCAGAAAGGTGGGTCAATACCAAAATGTCTATTTTGTGTTTAGGTGGTCCAGCAAACAGAGACTGGATTGAGTGTACACACCTTTTGCCAACAATTCTGCCATGGTGTCTCTCCCTCTCTCTCACTTCACCCCATCTGGGGTCCCTTCTATATGCAACACTCCCCAGCAGTTTGTGTTCTGCCTGGGTCTCTATGTACTCAGGTCCTTGTGCCTGGATATGCATGAGCTTCTAATTTGATGCTGTGAGTGCCTTTATCATCTCCATCTGCAGTAGGAGAAACTCAGGCTGTGCTGTCTCTCTGCAGCTCCCAACGTTATGGCACTGAGTTGGGGAGGATCTGGACTGGCTGTTCCAGGAAGAGTATCTCTGATCTGATGTTGGAGATTATTACTATCTTTCTTTGATTCAGCATTTGTGGCATCCTTTTCCAGTCTCTATTGCCTTCCAGAGTTCCAATAAAGTGGCATTTTTTCTTTTATTAGTTGATTCTTAGGAGGGACTTTTTCAGGGATATCTTACATTGCCATACTGATGGCGTCACCCCTTCTACCGTTTTTAAGTTGCCTTTTCTTGGTTTGGCATTTGCTCATTTTCTCCAACCCTTGAATTGTTTTATGGAGTTTTGAGGAAGATGGTTCTGCTAGTTTTTACTAGTTGTTCAAAGATTCTGCGGGGGGATTGGAATTCTGAAGCATTTTACCCCACTATGTTGGTTGATTGTAAGTTGCTTGGATTGATTTTTAGACTATTTTGATTCTGTTAGCCTGTTGCTTAAAGTGTCTTTACTGTACTCTTTAAATTTTCTGTAGTTTTCTAATATGTTTTAAAATTTGGTTTATTAATTCCTTATTTATTTTCTCTCACAACTTTTATTGTAGTCTCACAAATCAGTCATAAAATCTTTTATTGGGATTTTGATCAGGATTACACTGAGTTTACTTTCACAACAACTGCTACCTCTACAATATGCGATCATCCTACCCAGGAATAAGACCTGTCTCTCCATTCAAGTCTTTGTTATTTCCTTCGGAGGGAAGATTTCACATAGATCTTCCACACTTCAAGTTACAGTTAGTCCTACGTATTTTAGTCCCCTTAATATGTATTGACATTTTAGATTTTATTTTTTATTTTTATAACTTTTTTGTTGTTATAACATATATACAAAGCAAAGAAATAGAAAAGCAATAGTTTTCAAAACACTCTTCAACAAGTACTAACAGCACAGATCACAGGGTTTGTCATGGGCTGCCATACCATCATTTCAGATTTTTCCTTGTAACTGCCCCAGAATATAGGAGACTAGAAGTATAAATATTTTTTTATCATCACAATCCACTTTTTTTTGTAAAAAAAATAACATATACACAAAAAAGCAATACATTTCAAAGCACTGCACCACAATTAGTTTTAAAACATATTTCAGAGTTTGGCATAGGTTACCACTCCACAATTCTAGGTTTTTACTTCTAGCTGCTCTAAGATACTGGAGACTAAAAGAGATATTAGTTTAATGATTCAGCAATCATATTCATTTGTTAAGTCCTATTTTCTCTATGTAACTCCACTATCACCTTTGATCTTTATATCCCTCTCTTTAGGGGTGTTTGGGCTATGGCCAGTCTAAATTTTTCATTTTGGAAGCATCTGTCAATATTGTAGGGAGATGGAACTGATGTTCTGGAGAGGCTGGGCCCTCTATGTTTTAGGACTTATCTGGTCCAGGGACCAAACTGGAGGTTGTAGGTTTCTGGAAAGTTATTCTAGTGCATGGAAACCTTGTGGAATCTTATATGTTGCCGTAGGTGTTCTTTAGGATTGGCTGGAATGGTCGTGGTTGGGGTTTGGCAGATTACAATAGGTAGCAATGTCTAACTGAACCTTGCTTAAGAGCAACAACCAGAGTAGCCTCTCAACTATTTGAACTCTTTCTGCCACTGATACTTTATTAGTTACACTGCTTTTCCCCCTTTTGGTCAGAATGGAATTGTTGATCCCATGGTTCCAGAGCCGGACTCATACCTGGGAAACATCTCCCATGCCACCAGAGAGACTTTCACCCCTGGATGTCACATCCCACATAGGAGGGAGGGCAATGATTTCACTTGCAGAGTTGGGCTTAGAAAGAGTGAGGCCACATCTGAGCAACAAAAGAGGTCCTCCAGAAGTAATTCTTAGGCATAACTACAGCTAGGCTAAGCTTCTCTGTTACCTACATAATCTTCACAAGTGTAAGCCTCAAGATCAAGGGCACGGCTTATTGATTTGGGTGTCCCTAAAGTTTGACACAATATGAGGGGATTCCCTGATGGTAAAGATTAATAGTTCCATATTTTTTCTCCCATCCCTCAAGGCACTTTGCCAATACTTTTTGATTATCTACTTAATATACTCTAGGATGTATCCAGGCATTACATTAAGTTCTACAGGATTAAAGGATCTCTTTCTTCTTCTGGGCTCCCTGTGTTTCAGTTGTTCAAATGAGCTGTACAGACAGGTTGAGTTCGATTATGTGCTACAGAAAATTTAGGTTCTAGAGCAAATAAACACATAGTTCTAGTTTTGTTTTGTTTTCTTAATAAAAATGTGTATGTCAGAATTTACAAGTTAAATCATCGTCCAAATCTAGTTACGTTAGCAGTGGTTGATCTTTTTCACTCTCCCAGCATGCTAATTTCTCATTCCCAGAGGCAACCACTTAAAAATCTTTAAGCTAATTGACAAGCATGGCTATTTACTTTCATGTCTCTAAATAGTAAGATTATACTACTACTCATCCTCTAATTTTTAATTTTGAAAAATTTCAAACCTTCAGAAAAGTCATTAAGAATAGTATAATGAACACCAATATACCCTTCATTTTAAGTCACAGGCTCGTCAATTAATATTTTGCCCATTTATTTTTTCCTTCTGTCTCTTTTTTTTTTCCTGAGCTATTTGAGAGTTGCAAATATCATCTTACTTAACCAAAAACAATGATTACACTTGGGAAATCTGACTTTTATGAAATACTATTATTTCATATATGGTCCATTATTTGTTGATATTTTCAGTTTTAGTCATTATTCATAATTTCCTAATATAGAAGATGAATATTTAGCTGTCTTTCATCTTCTCCACCCACTGCTAAACTCACACACCCTTTCATCCACACGCTTTCTGTTTTTCTCCCCTAATATAATTATATTGCCATTGTCATTAGATCATCATAACTATGTATCAGTTAGAATCTTACTTTAGTTTATCCTATATACTATGATTATTTTGCCCAACATGTTGTTTTTCATTTCCTTCATTCTCTATATACTTGTCCCTAATTCAAATCCAAATCTTTCCCCAGTATGCCAGCCTCCTTCCTCTCAGTATGGTTAAATGCATAGGGAATCCATCAATTTTATCTTCTTGAAGAATTTACTCCCAGAGCCTCTCACCTGCTCAAGTCTTAGTTGGTTGGTCTCTAAGCTAACTAAAATCTATTGTCTCAGGTATCCTTCCACCATCATTGATAGAATACCATGTTCCTTTTTTTTTTTTTTTTTGGTGGAAATCATCTTTCAAGAGCTTATTTTAAAAAAACATTTATTGGGTAAATCTGACACCTTGTATATTTGAAAATGTCTTAATTCTATCCCCTCACTTAATAAGTTAGAAGGATATAGCATTATCATGAATTGGGAAATCATTTTCCCTCAGACTTTTGGAAGCATCACTCTCTTGTCTTCTAACTCCCAGTATTATTAAGAAATCCATTGCTTGTGACTGTGTGATTGTGAGAACCTTGTGTCTGATGCTCTTTATATCCAGGGTATGGACAGATGAGTAAAAAATAGAGATACAAATAAATAATAGGGGGGACAAAGGGTAAAATAAATTAGGTAGATGGAACCACTAGTGGTCAATGAGAGGGAGGGGTGAGGGGTATGGTATGTATGACTTTTTTCTTTTTTCTTTTTCTTTTTCTGGAGTAATGCAAGTGTTCAAAAAATGATCATGATGATGAATATACAACTGTGATGACATTGTGAGCCATTGATTGTATACCATGTATGGGATGTTTTCATATCAAGAATATATATTTGTATGTTAAGTTTTTACAATAAAAATATATTAAAAAAAAAGAATGGAACCAGGGATATGAGTTAGAAGGTTGATTAAATTGTCTAGGCAAGGGATGGAAGAGTGCTGACAGTGAGTATGGAGGGAAATGAATGACTCTGAGAAATTTAGGAGCAAGTTTCAACCACGGGAGTGAGTGAGACCACGCAATATGAATCTTCCCTGCCCCTCCTTTGTTAGACTTTTTTTTTTTAAGACTAGAATCTCTAAACACCAACATCTCCTATTGCTTCAGATTTTCAGATTTCAAACTGTTCAAAATTGTCAGCCAGCAAGTAGTGTAAAGTTTCATAGTGATTTGACTGTATTTCTTCAATATTTCCTTAAATATCCCACTGAGCTTGGGAAGGAAGGAAACGTGATCCATAAGAAAATAGGTGCTGTGGCTTCTTCTTCCATGAGGCTAGTGGAGAAAAAGTGTTTGCCTTCTCTTATTACACTTGAAATGTGTAAGCTTTTATTTATCCATCGGGTTTAGGGATATATGCTTATTTAATGAACTATCAATAACAAAGGAATTATAATTGTTGCTCAAACTATTAGTTACTCAAGAAATACACTTTAATACTAAAATACATAACATTATTTACTATTTTGAATTGATGTTCTAAAAATGTGTTAGGACTTAACAGAGACAAAATTCATTATTATAATTATCTCTTCTTATTTAGAGCTGTGGGTGTCAAAGGAATAAGAACTTGGCTAGAATCGTTATTGGCACTAATGTCCTCCTGCAAGAGCCCTGTTTGAATCAACTCTTGCTACTTCCTATCTATTTTTCATAAAAAAATCATGTATGGAATTAAAAAAAAAAGAAATCCACTTTATTTTTTTTAGAATGTGCACTTGGTAGGGTCTATATTCAGCCACTGAACTGGACACACGATAGTGTAGCCTTCCTTTCTGGGAAAATTTTAAAAAATAATTTTCTCCACCACTCTTCACTAATATCCCTTTCTGGAACTAAAATTTTTGAATAGTGGAACTTCTGTATTGGGCCTCTCTATTTTAAATATTTTTATTGACAAATCTTCACACACGTACATTCCATACATGGTGTACAATCAGTGGCTCACAATATGATCGCGTAGTTGTGTATTCATCACCATGATCATTTTTTAGAACATTTACATCACTCCAGAAAAAGAAATAAAAAGGAAAAACTCATACACACCATGTCACTTACCCCTCCATCTCATTGGCCTCTAGTATTTCCATCTATCCAGTTTATTTTATCCCTTATCCCCCTTTTATTTATTTACTTTTTATCCATATTTTTTTACTCATCTTTCCATACCCTGGATAAAAGGAGCATCAAACAGGAGGTTTTCACAACCACACAGTTACATTGTAAAAATTATATCTTTATACAATTGTCCTCAAGAATCAAGGCTACTGGAACACGGCTCAGCAGTTTCAGGTACTTCCCTCAGTGACTCCAATATACAATAAACTAAAAAGGGATGTCTACATAGTGTATTAGAACTTACAGAGGCAACCTCTTGACTCTGTTTGAAATCTTTTCATCCTGGGAGTTCTGTCCCACATTGCCAGGGAGATTTAAATTCCTGGGAGTCACATCCCATGTAGGGAGGAGGGTATGAGATCACCTGCTGAGTTGGCTTAGAAAGAGAGACCACATCTGAGCAAAAAAAGAGGTTCTCTGGGGTTACTCTTAGGCCTAATGTTAAGTAGGCTTTGTCTATTCCTTGCATAAATAAGTTTCATAGGGGCAAAGCCCAAGATCAAGGGCTCAGCCTATTGATTTTGTTGTCCCCACTCCTTGTGAGAATATCAGAAATTCTCCAAATGGGGAAGTTGAATATTTCCTCCTTTTTCTCCCCAGTTCCCCAAGGAGATTTTGCAAATATGTCTTTATTCACTGACCAAATTATTCTGGGATATATTGAGGCCTCACAGTAACCTGGACAAAACAATAAAATCTCACACCCTCTTCAAGATTCCATGTATTTATGGTGCACAACTAAACTGGCTATTCAAATTAAATTAGGAAATGCACTACCCAAAGTATAACTTTTGCACTGAATAAACATCTCTCCCTTTGGTCTCACATAGAAGTTTAAGTTTTAAAATATGGACGATATCATCCTTTACCCTGTATTATAGTCTACCTTAGTTCTATCCAGATCAGCTTCCTTCATATCGTTACTTGAAGTCTGGTTCCTTTTTCAACTTTTTAAACAGTTCCTGTATGGGGTCGTGCTGACTTCCATAGCTTCAGAGCTCTGAGTCTCAGGTATTACATTAATACCTGATGTTTCTGGGAATGACCAGGTTCTGTACAAACAGCTCAGTAACACAGAATTTAGCAATAACCATTACAACTCCTGAATTTATATGACTGCTGTCCTTATAATCTAGGACTCTTCATGACAACCCCAACCTGATAACACATGTTCTCAACTTCAGTTGACCTAGTTTTTATATTATAGTTAGTCCATATGAGTGAGGCATGATGATATTTGTGGTTTTGTTCCTGACATTCCATTCAACATATAGTCTTCAAGGTTCATTCACCTAGTTACATGACTCAGAACCTCATTCCTTCTTGTAGTTGCTCAGTAGCCCATTGTGTCTATACACCACAGTTCCCACTTCTATTCCTCAGTTGTTGTACCCTTAGGCCCCCGCCATCCATTGGGAATCACAAACACTGCTGCCGTAAAGCCAGTGTGTAAATGTCCATTCGTGTCCCCACACTCAGTTCCTCCAGGCATATGCTGAGCAATGGGGTTTCAGGATCACATCACAACCCCACCCCTAGCCTCCTGTGGAACCACCACACTGCCGTCCAAGGGGCTGCACCTCTCAGTTTCCCTACCAACAGTGATTAGGTACATCTCCGTCTCCACATTTTCTCTAGCACTTGTTTTTCTCTGTTCATTGTTAAACTGCTTTATTCATATACATCACAAAATCCAACCTAAGTGGATAGACATGCCTTTGCTACCATTTCTATATGAGGACATTCTCTTTTCTTCCACAAAGAATCAATACCCCTCCCCCATGTCCCTGCCCCCCCACCACACCTGTTGACAGTTTTGGCATATTGTCTTTGTTCAGTGGAAGCATATTACAATGTTACTGTGGACTATAGACCCTAGCTTGCATTGATTGCACTTTTTCCCATATGTCATCCATTTTCCACACCCTGTAATGTTGACATTCATTTATTCTCTCTAATGCAAAAATGTTTTGTTTTGTTTTTTTTTTTTGTATATTTAATCACCATCATTGTGCACTCTAGGCATTCCTAAATTATACCATCTCACTCTTTATCCTCTATCCTACCTTCTGGTTTCATACGTACCCTCAGCCTTTCTCCCTCAATCATACTTACATTCATCTTCTTTTAGTGTACTTATATTATTATGCTACAGTCAGATTTCTGAATTTTTACACTCAGTCCTTTTGCACAATCTGTATTCCTTCAGTACCAAATGCCCAATCTCTACTCTATTTCTATCTCCTGATAACCTGTGTTCTTTTTTTTAATTTTTAAATTAATTTTAAGAAAAAAATTACAGGAAAGAAACACAAACATTCCCAATTTTGTGATCATTCCATTCTACATATATAATCAGTAATTCACAATATCATCACATAGCTGCAGATTCATCATCATGATCATTTCTTAGAACATTTGCATCAATTCAGAAAAAGACAGCATAAAAATAAAATGAAAACAGAAAAAAAAACATACACACCATACCCCTTACTCCTGCCTTTCATTGATCACTAGCATTTCAAACTAAATTTATTTTAACATTTGTTCCCCCTATTATTTATTTTTATTCCATATGTTCTCATCTGTTGACAAGGTAGATAGAAGGAGCATAAGACACAAGGTTTTCACAATCACACAGTCACACTGTGAAAGCTACACCATTATACAATCATCATCAAGAAATATGGCTACTGGAACACAGCTCTGCATTTTTAGGTAGTTCCCTCCAGCTTCTCCATTTCCTCTTAGATAACAAGGTGATATCTACTTAATGCATAAGAATAACCTCCAGGATAACCTCTCAACTCTGTTTGGAATCTCTCAGCCATTGACACTTTGTCTCATTTCACTCTTCCCCCTTTTGGTTGAGAGGATTTTCTCAATCCCTTGATGCTAGATCTCAGCTCATTCTAGGGTTTTTCTCAATCCCTTGATGCTGAGCCCGAGTTCATTCTCAGATTTCTGTCCCACGTTGCCAGGAAGGTCCACACTCCTGGGAGTCATGTCCCACGTAGACAGGGGGGGAGGGTGGTGAGTTTGCTTGTTGTGTTGGCTGGAGAGAGAGGCCACATCTGAGCAACAAAAGAGGTTCTCTTGGGGGTGACTCTTAGGCCTAATTTTAAGTAGGCTTGACCTATCCTTTGTGGGGTTAAGCCCCAAGACTGGGGGCTCAGCCTATAGCTTTGGTTGTCCACACTGCTTGTGAGAATATCAAGAATTCAACATGGGGAGGTTGAATTTTCCCCTGTTCTCACCATTCCCCAAAGGGGACTTTGCAAATACCTTTCCACTCACTGATCAAATCACTCTGGGATTCATTGGGGCATCACTCTGGACAAACCAACAAAAAATCTCATGTCTTACCCAAGGTTCCATGATTTATGTTGTTCAACCAAGCTATCTATATAAGTTATATTAGGAAATACACTACTCAAAATATAAATTTTGTACCAAATAAGCATTTTTTGCTTTAGTCTCACTTAAATTTAGTTTCAACTTAAATAAGTTGAAATTTTAAAATATTAATTACCATCTATTTTCAGCACCCTGCAGTAATGACATTCCTTTGTTCTTCCTCATGTAAAAACATTTTTTTAATTTGTACATTTAGTCACTGTCATTATACACTCTAGGCAATCCTAGATTATACTACCTCAATCTTTGTCATCTTTCTTTCTGATTTCATTTATGCCCCCAGCCCTCCTCCCTCTATCATTCTCACATTCAGCTTCATTCAGTGTTTTAACATAATTGTATTACAGTTAGGTAGTATTGTGCTGTCCATTTCTGAGTTTTTACATTCGGTCCTGTTGCATAGTCTGTATCCCTTCCACTCCAATTACCCAGTATCTTACCCTATTTCTATCTCCTGATGGTCTCTTTTACCAACGAAATTCTCCAAGTTTATTCACTAATGTCAGTTCATATCAGTGAGACCATGCAGTATTTGTCCTTTTGTTTCTGGCTAATCTCACTCAGCATAATGTCCTTAAGGTCCATCCATGTTGTTACATACTTCGTAACTGTATTCTGTCCTATAGCTGCATAATATTCCATCGTATGTATATACCACAGTTTGTTTAGCCACCCGTCTGTTGGTGGATATTTTGGCTCTTTCCATCTCTTGGTAATTGTAAATAATGCTGCTATAAACATTGGTGTGCAAATGTCCATTTGTGTCCTTGCCCTCATGTCCTTTGAGTAGAGACAGCATATAGATGGGTCCCATTCCCTAATCCATTCTGCCAGTACATGTCCCCTGATTGGGAAGCTTAATCCATCAATATCAGTGTTCTTACTGCCTGGGCTTTTTGCCTTTTGGCTTTTATATGTCCTTCTAATTTTCCTTCTTTTTACCTTTACTCATGGTCTTCCTTTCTACACTCTTCTCTACACCTTTGTCTTCTGCCTTCATATCTGTCTCTAGTGCTCCCTTTAGTATTTCTTGCAGAGCTGGTCTCAGTGAGAATTCTCTCAGTGATTTTTTTGTCTGAAAATGTTTTAATTTCTCCCTCATTTTTGAAGGACAATTTTGCTGGATATAGAATTCTTGGTTGGCAGTTTTTCTCTTTTAATAATTTAAATATATCATCCCAGTGTCTTCTTGCCTCCATGGTTTCTGTTGAGAAATCTACGCATAGTCTTATTGGGCTCCCCTTGTATGTGATAGATTGCTTTTCTCTTGCTGCTTTCAAGAGTCTCTCTTTCTCTTTGACCTCTGACATTCTGATTAGTAAATATCTTGGAGTACATCTATTTGGATCTATTATCTTTGGGGTATGCTGCACTTCTTGGATCTGAAATTTTAAGTCCTTCATAAGAGTTGGGAAATTTTCAGTGATAATTTCCTCCATTAGTTTTTCTCCTCCTTTTCCCTTCTCTTCTCCTTCTGGGACACCCACAACATGTATATTTGTGCGCTTCATATTGTCCTTTAATTCCCTGAGTCCCTGCTCATATTTTTCCATTTTTTCCCTATATTTTCTTTTTCTTGCCGGATTTCAGATGTTCCATCCCCCAGTTCAGAAATCCTATGTTCTGTCTCTTGAGATCTACCATTGTAGGTTTCCATTGTTTTTTTCATCTCTTCTACCTTGCCTTTCATTCCCATTAGTTCTGTGATTTATTTTTTCAGACTTTCGATTTCTTCTTTTTGTTCATTCCTTGCCTTCTTTATATCCTCCCTCAACTCATTGATTTGGTTTTTGATGAGGTTTTCCATGTCTGTTCATATATTCTGAATTAAATGTTTCAGCTCCTGTATCTCATTTGAATTGTTGGTTTGTTCCTTTGACTGGGCCATATCTTCAATTTTCCTGGTGTGATTTGTTATTTTTTGCTGGCATCTAGGCATTTAATTACCTTAATTAGTTTATTCTAGAGATTGCTTGCACTTCTTTTACCTAGGGTTTTCTTGCTGGATGAATTTGTTGTCTCTCTGTTCTTTGACATTCAGTTCAGCTTTTTCTGGACTTCTAGCTTAGGTTTTGTTTAACAGATCATAATTTTACAGTTCTTGTTTTCTTGTTTCTTGCCCTGCTTGTATGGTGCCTTTTTCCTCCAACCCTGAGGAGGGTCTACATAGCTATTATAGACCCCAGCTGGATTTTCCCAGCCCAAACTGGCCTCC